>CAJQUW010000835.1:0-209370 GCA_907163375.1 Prostheceraeus crozeri
CTAACGAGAATAAGAATAATTTTCTCTGCTCGTTGCTGATGATATGCCTGAAAAAACGTTGTGGCTGGACTATAGAGGACTGGACTATATGGCAGCTCAAGGACATGTAAAACAATTAGTGACTCGATGATAATCGAACGGCTCTTCATTTTGCTGTCTGTCTGTTGGTGAAGAGCATATCATTTACAACATTTTGAAATACTCGCAGTCGTGAAACTGTTTGAAGCAACACATCTTGTTCTAAACTGTTATAATCTTCAATATGTCCACTAGAACATGAGATCGACTTAAATATACGAAATACAAAATGCTTTATCTCACATAATCCATTCAAATCTAATTTCTTACTTGTCTCACTTTAACAAAAAACTGAAAATATCACTCAACCGTACAAAATGACTGTCACGATTAACATAAAATTGATATATTATTAGCCCTTTCTATTGTTTTGTTTAGCCCACTTCAGCAGTAAATGACAAAAAAAATGTTGAAGAAGTTTGAAACAGAGCTATTGAACTTATTTCATAAACTTAACATATTCGCAACCTCACATCGCAAGGATTCCGAAGATACCAAACTTACAAACATGAGCGTATGATGAAAAAGTGGTTCATTTCACCAAAGAGTCATGATTCTGGATAGCTTTCAAAATACAAATTTTTTTTCAGAATTAACCGATTGTGTATGCTGATGTACCAGCATATTCCCCCCAAAAAAAAGAAAGCTCAAAAAAGCTCATGTCTCCCCCCGTTCTTGATTCACTATCAAAGAAGGGGAGGAATTTCGCCTCCCATTTATTACGACTTTATATTGAATAAAATCTCATAATATTGAACATTCGACGGTTTCGTCGGTCCGCCGACTGTTTCTCGGGAACGCCCTCTTGCACAAAATCTTCTTTCTCTGTATAACAGAACATCTATATACACTCACTCACCACATCTATCAACAAGACAACTTCATCGTGCTCACCACTTCAGTATCACGTTGCAATTTATTGCGATAAAATTTGCTCTATTACTGAACAAATCTAGGGACATTACAAGGTTCTATGGCGTATCGTCAATGCTGTCAATACATAATAAGAGAATAAATTCGAAGTCCTATAGACTTGATTCCCTATTCATACTCACAGATGCTTTCTTATTGAAAAATTGCGATTTGTAAATTCAGTGACCGTCATAAAACATGAGGACTCTCACGAATTCATTAGCGGATACGAGTTTATCACACTTGGCACTTAATTATGGTTTATCTCCCCCTCACCTTTTTTTCAAATTTGTCTACAATCCGTAGAAATGAAACATTGATCAATCACGAGACCTTCCGAGACACGTAATTTGAGTATAATTTCTACCCACATACAGAATTTTATGCTAATCGACAAGTACTTTTTGAATTAGAGACGATGACGTGAAGTGCAGGCGATGTCAGCACACTGATCTGACTTCGCCTGACCTCATCGTATGAACAATATTCAAGTCAACCAAGTCATGTCGGCGACAACTCTAGAAGTGATGATAACCAGACCACATCCTTTCCATTAATTGCTAACCTTAATAAAGGTTTTGGTGGGTAGTGTCGTTGGAAGATTTCAAATACCTTTAATAGGCAGTGAGTTGGATGACCATATCCAAGAAATTTCAATACAGAAGTATTTCTTCCCTGAAAGTATTTATGCACCTATAAAAAAAGAATAAAGTATGGATACATGGATTTGCGGAGCTTTGCCATTACACGCTCAATGGATCTCTAAGTTCCGTAAAAACTGTATTTTTAATTTCTCTCGACAATGTATCCTCTTCAACAATAAACGACGACACAAAGAGAGCAAAGCACACACACGATAACAATATTCTCGAACAGACTAAGTTCAGATCAGCTGCTGAAATTCACTACACTTCACGTATCGTCTCAATTAAAACTATTTTCGGATTTGCACATTCTTTGTATTTGGTAGAATTATAGCTCAAATAGGCTTACGTGTCTTAATAACATCTAATATAATAATAATAATCACTAATAAACAATATCTGAAGTTTTGCTACTGTTGATTTATTTTTACGATTTAGATAGACACATTTGAAAACATGGGGGGAGATAATCCCATAATGTACAAACACTCAACTTGAAATCTTAGAATGTAGCCTCAATGATTATGGTGGCCACTTTTGTTATGCGACACTATTGAAGCATGAGAATCGATTGATTTTCATCACAATCTCCGTGTTCGTTTTTTATGAGCAGCGGTGGGACTATATAACTGCATGCATTATTGATGTATAATCAATTTACCCTTTACTTTGCACTGTCGATTGCATTCAACACTTAATACGTCACTGAATGGGATTCGGTCGAGACATTTTAATAGATATTTTCTAACCTGCACAGATTTTACTGATCACTAAAGATCTATCTACTAGCTAGTCTGTCTAAAGAATAGACAGTTTAGTCACTATTATGTGAGTGAAGAAAGTGATATCATTTCAATTCTACAGATACTGGCGATAAGTTTCCGAAGGCCCTAAGTCTCAGTATGCCTATACAGCATATAGGCTATATCATCACTCCTCGGGAAAGCACTTACATTTTATCTAAGTACGTTGAATATCGTCGAAACTACTGAAACTTGCGACTCTATCCTATCGAGGTTTAATATTTTTACTCTGACTTCTACCTCTATACATGAAAATTTCAGCAGAAATGCGCTGCATGTGTTTTGATCATAGTGTAATTTGCAGAGGTGTGCAATCGATGAGTCCGGACTGAATAGAGTGCGATTATCCGACTAATTCGGAAACTTCATTTTCGAATCGGATAATCGGAATTGGAAGTAGATCGCAAAATCAGTTCGGAAAAATCAAATCGGACTGTTGTATATTTTAAAGCGATTCGGCTTGATCGTTGTCATCACATAGAAATCACACTGACATTTTGATTTCTAATTAATCATTTGCACCTTCATTAGTTTAACCTCGATCGCAGACATATGAGAAGAATTTGATTATTATTGACTGCCAGTTGGAACAATTACAGTAATTGGAAATGTGCAATTAATTACAATTTTTGAAGAAATTATAGCCTAATTGTAATTACGTAAAGTACAGCTCTAATTGTAATTATTACCCCCGTAATTACCCTCTATCATCTGAAAAGGGCAACTGTTAATAGAATATTTTTCAATAACATACCTCAATTTTTACAAAGCGACTTGACTCGCCATTCGATTTTAAAATGAGGAGAGAATAACCGCTGTTTCTTTTCCTTACTTACACAATCACTTTAAATCTTCACAACATTTCAGACAATAAACAAGAATTTTTCCTTTCAAATAATCTTTTGGCTCTTTCTAAATAATAAGCACTATACTCGCTTGCTTGTTTACATTTTTCAAATTATATCTTCATTGACACACTTTATTACAGTTGAGCCGTGGTAACGCCACACATGTCGAATCTGTCGTGGATTCCTAAAATGTAGGTCCCTCATTTCGTGAAAAATAAATTTTCCATGGAATCCATCAATTTCAATCTACTTTCAATTAGTTCCGTGCCACGCAACTACAGGCCGCAAGTGTTTTTCTTGTACATAAATAGTTGTTTCCGTCATTTCAATAGTAAATAAATGATAACCGCACAAAATTCAATCATAAATTGGCCAAGCAAAAACATTTACTAACACTGCCGAACAATATACAATACATGTTCCTAACAAAAAGTTCTGGCAATCTGAATTTTTTTAATGGAAAAATAGAACACCGACAAATATCAAGAAAAATTGCTGCCGGGCTGCATTTCATGTATCTTTGCCCGTTCTAAAACTTTTCTAAGGAAAATATATAATGCAAAATTTTCTATTAGTCCTGTCTTTCCAAATTAGAAGGACTAGCCTTGATTCGCATCTAAAGATGAACCCATCAACGATCTAAGCATTCATTCATTATTATTATTACAAGTTAATATCTAAGGCGCAAGGCTGAATCACTTTGATTATTGCTATACAATTTTGATAATTGAAAAAGTTCCTTATTAACTTATCAGTTTGGAAGTTTGATATTTTCAGATCTTTGATTAATTTGAATTTCAGACCACATGCTTATTGATTTCAGCTCTGGGTAAAGTGCGTCTGTGAGTTAGTCTTGTAAAGTGCACTTGCGTGATTAATCTACAATACAAATAGTGTAGATAGCGTAATTGTGTGGAATACATTGCATTTCTGCAGTATGGAAAAACGAAGGAACCATACCAACCGACCTTCAGCTAGGGGAAACACTCTTTCGAGTTTGCGATTACTCACCTCCCTAAAGTTTTCTGTAATCTCCGAAAATGTACTCTTAAGAAAATCACGTGATCATTTTACGACGCTTATTATAATTGATTACTTACATTTTTTTCAAATTTGTAATTTCATTGTTTTACTGTTTGTTAACAATGCGAAAGAAGTGCTTGTCAATGATAGTACAATACGTCTCCAAAGAAATAATGAAATCAATTTATTCACATGGATAGAATCTTTCGGATTTTCAGATCACTTGATACGACGTGTATAGTTTTACAGTTGAATATCTTTCTCCTGCAGCAGTGGTGCCTATTTTTCGTTCTCGTGCATTCTCATCACTTAGATAATTCACTTATCTATCAGTTAAACAATTGTAACAGTGCCTCCGCTTGATTATGCTCAGATAATTTCGTAAAGCGATTGATTTAATATGGATTAGATCATATGATAATTTTATTCATATCTCCTTTCAGTATAGCTATTACACAATAAAACATATACAAATCAAACACAACATATCCACCAAACAAAACTTATAATAAAAAATGGAGAACAACCAGCACTAAATACACTAACCCTGACACCTTTTGGTTAAACCGCACACAATAATTGACTGAGGAAAATTGAGGATTCTGATGCACACGAAACATGCATGAGTCCTTACTTCAACCGTCTTGACTAGGCTATGCATGGCTAGGTCTACATAATAATAAGTGTTTTATTACCATAAATTGAAAATCGTGATTGTACATAGGCAAGTAAGATGAAAAAGTCATTGAAATAAGTCGTCTTCCATTGAAGGTAATCGGATTCACCAGAACTTGAGTGTGAATGTAGTAAAGTTAAAAAATCAACTCAGGAGGCGTCTGGTGTAAACCATCATTATTCCCCATTTTGCGGTTTTAGAGGAGACTCACGATTCTCTCTTTATCAGTCGTGCGACAACAATTCAGCACCATCCGGTAAAAGAAAATATTAATCCTTCCAGAAACTGCGACAGGAAGGCCTATTGCGAGAGATTCAAGATATGACAGAAGGCAGACTTTGGCTTGACCAAAAAATAGACTTTACAAGCGGCATCGACACTTCTTCTGCTCTGACAATAGATTCCGAATCCCATGCCTTACACACTCTTTATAATTATCTCCGCATCAGATGCGATGAAACCGGTTTTGAATTTATTCCAACTTTGAAGAATTTTCTTGGGACAGTCCAACCAACGAGGGAGAACAGTGCTCCAAAACCGAGTGCACAGTTGCATTATAGGCTGTTTTTAATGATAATTCAGTGACGTTGTATTGCTTCAAAACACAGATTATAAATAATCTTCTTGCTGCAGTTCTGACAATAGAGTTGACCTGAGCATTCCAATTATTGCTTGAGTCAAAAATGACACCAAGAATTTTCAATTCCTCAACTACTGGAATATTCGGAAGATGGATAGGAATGAAAATTGTATATATACATGTATACAAACAATTTTGAGATCTTTTACGAATCTTCTGGGAGGAATGCATCACAAATCTAATGAGTTTGTGTCTTGTCCGTAACTATTACTATGAGTTTAAAAGCCAAAATCTATTTTTATCATTTTTTACATTGTGAAGAGCATATAGAATATGCTACAAAAGAATTCTGATTGAAATCAGTGTTTTGTAGAAATAAACAGCAAAAATGCCATCTTCGAATTCGATGAAATGACTCGGATCCATAATTCCACTGTATCAGTGAAAAGTTGCACACACAGTCTGAAACTTTTCAGACAGCAGTGTAATCGACCCACGCGTACTCAATTTTTTCTTCCTAGCACGAATCTCTTGTGAAGTACTCTCCTGGACTCTAGAAATTCAGTGTCTCCAGCTATCATTGAAACAAATATCAAGTTTAAATGCCAAAACTAATGAATTTCCGTCTATAACTCATCATTCTGCCGTGGTACTCTGTTGCAATTATTGGTACATTTAAATGAATAACGATAGAATGCTTTCCTTGATATTGCAAGCTATGTTATGAAATAACAATCAAAATGTGCTAATAATGTGCATATAATTCGAAATGTACAAAAATGTCAGTAGCGTTTAATTGATAAGTTAAGTCGTGGTTGTAGCAAAGTCAATGCAACATGCTCGACTACGCTACTATAAGCAATCACTTCAAAAATTCAAAATATTCCAAAAAACTGAAACTTTGCCGGATATAACACTGTTAGAACACTGTCTCTCAAAACCAATCAGTGACTCAAAAGATTTTCGAAGTAATATTTTTTCTACTGCATTGCTATCATGATAGTCAATTCCTTGCTGGGAATTTCTCTAAAAGTGCACGTCTCGTATGATGAGAGTATGCTTAGATGACAAAAAGAATAATTCATATTAATGTCAATTCGAAACTGCTTGAACCCCGTCCCTATTCACTTTTGGCGATTGTAAAATTTCATACTGATTTGCTACACGCACTGTGTAAATATTAGTTCCTACTCTGTGTTGAATTGTTTCTTGATGCGGTAATGCACAGAAATGGGTGCGGAACATTAATTGATTCCTCACTATGAATCTATCTTGTCATTCTAGGAATACCCAAGTATTTGTCTTTCTTTGTTGTAATCCTTGGTATATTTCGACCAACTATTTGGTCATCGTCAGAAGGAAGGAACTTGCAGGAGACATAATTCAGAATTCATGCACGTGGAGTAGCATAGAGAGAAAGAAACAAAATGATATCTCTACACAAATGATGGAAATCACGGAGTTCGAAGGAAAGGACGGAAGCCTGTATGATCTCTGTTCTGTATTGTCGATGAAATCGAAGATAAAGTCAGCTACACAAAACAGGAACCACATAAGTGGCCTACTCAAGGTAAGTTTCATGCATAGGCATAAAAGGTCTGACATTAAGGCTTCTTGCTCTTCCTTGTTGTTGAATTTTCTAATTAAGATTGCTTCTCTAATTCTGAGGTTGCAATTATCGTTGTCAATTGCCAGATATCATTGTATATAGGCCTATAACTTGTATAGAGATATTATTTTGCTTATTATTCTACGCTACTCAACATACATGAATTTTGAATTACATGTATGTCTTCCTGTAGAGTCCTTCCTTGACGATGCCCAAAGCGCTGGCCAAAATATGTCAGGGCTTACAACAAAGAAAAATATTTAATAAATGCGTGGATTCCTAACGAAATTTAAAACATGATCCAGTCTCTTCCATAGAGCAAGTATAAATAGTGTCGAATCAAACAAGTGTCTTTATACAGTGAAAATTTTTAAATCAAAAGATTTACTTTTTGGCAGAGATTACGTTCCTGGTGTCCAAAAAAAATACTTGAGCAGTTTTTAAAAGTAAAATTTTTCAAATTATTTCTGTATTCACATACTACCGAGATGACGTCCCCTTTATAAGTAGTGTGAAACAACCCTGTGGGAACGCATCTTGCTAATATCAACAGACTGGCGAGGTAGCGATTTTGTGGATAATTTTTTAAAGGTTCATTTTTCTGTAAAAACTATCTCCGCATGTGAAAATGGTCATCATTTATCCAAAAACATGTGTAAAATTAAAAACCGACAGGTGGCGAAAAAGTTGCTATAATTAGTTGGTAGATATTTGTTTACTAATGCGAGCTGATTTTTAGCCAACCGGCGAAATCGTGGATATTGTAGCAACTAATTAGTGGTAAGTAGTAATGTTCGTATATCACCTTCACATGAAAATATATTGTATACGCAGTCTGATCTGATAAAAAGGGATCTTTTTTAATTCACGAAGGCTTAAACTAAAAAAGGTATTTATCTTCCATAAATGTCGCAGTAAATACTATGATATTATTCAAATATTTGTCATTGTTGTAAATTATTGAATGTCTAGGGATGCTATGAAAATTGATATATGCGGATTCTCTAAATTCTTATCATTATCAAAAATAAGTCTGCACTTATTTCTTAGATGGATTATCCATATGTGGGGGATAGTGAGGAGTTGAGGTAGGAAATAGAGCCGCGGCTGTAGAGGCGGATTACTAAAGAAAATAAGAGAGAAAGTCAAAAGTAAAAGGTGACATGTAGAGCGCGAATGGTCGCCGGCGAACTTCGCCAGCGAATGTCCCGCAAATATGACTGAACTGTAGCATGATATTCTGCAGCTGACATCCGCCAGTTTTTCGCAAGATTCGTTCCCACAGGGAAGTTGGATATCAAAGGAATGAATATTTGCTAACAAGCATTATAATTAAGCGGAAATTAAGCTGATGATAAGGAAATTTCATGAGCTGCATTGTTATGCAAGTCCCTGGAAGTCTTCAAGGAAAAGTTGAGATCTTATTGAAAGCTGAGATGTCATGTTTTTAATTCAATTTCCAGCGGCATGATTTTGTGATTCACAAAGTGTCTTTTCTTGAATATGAATAGTGCTAAATAGTAATGTTGACCCATTTACACCTTCAAGACCATTTTCTGTATAATGATGCTTTTGCTCTTTCAGTGGCAGATGGCTTGTGATATTATCACGCTTAAAAAAATAATCTTACTATGGTAAGGCATCAGGTTTAAAGCAATGGCAAGGCATCGAATTATTAATATAATAAACCATTTTACCTCTCAAGGTTGTCATGATATGGAGGATTTGTAAAATACTTTACTTGCTTCTGTAATGCTGTCATAATAAGTCAAATTCGTGTACATTTCTCCAAAAATGCAAAGATTCGTATATCTCATATGTGATGCTGGGTTTCGTGTCAAGTTCATTTTATGAAATCGAAAGTGTATACACATTGGTGATCTAATAAATGCTGAGTCACCACTCTATCTAAATATACTGACGCTATGTTCTCTTCACATATGATCACTCTATGAGTTGGAATCTGTTATAGGCTATAGTGTTACAGCAAAAATAAATACTTTCACCATATTGATTCATCATGTTTTTCATTATTCTGAATACTACCCTCTAGTCCATTCTAGTAATATGTCCTAACCGCATTTTGTGGAGCATTGATGAAGTTATGCAAAAGTTCATTTAACTGTGTAACGTCAGCTGATCAAAGGTGTTCGATGTGTTCGATTGCCTACAATACATAGCGGTCGCTATTTATCTGGGTATGAATAGAACTAGGCAATTGCATTTTTGCAGAATATTATGCAAGTCTATTTTTATGATAATTGAAATCTCCCTTTGCATTTTAAATCGTAGGAAATTGTGATCGTCTTTACAGAATCACGCATTAACACTTTCATTCATGTTGTGTCCATTTGGCAACATTTCGACCCGCATCTTTTGAGAAAGTAATGTTGATTTCAAAGCGGCAAAACTTTATGACCAAAAGAAAGAGGAGATTAGTGGCACTTGTCAACGTACGATGCCTGGAACGGCCACAATTTGCATTTGAAAAAACTTTATTTTTGAAAATAATTTATGAATGAAAGGGTTAGTTTAAATAACAGAATTGGGTAATGTTCCCTAATTGAGACTCTACTTCTTCATCCCCCCCCCCCCACAAATTTCTTCTTTTAGTTTTTTGTTCGATTTGTGTAATTTGCATCCGCAATTTCTTGATAGTCAGTCCATGTCATTAATGACGAAGGCACAGTGAATCTCTTGCAGAATTTGAAAGTTTTGGAAATTAGTTGGCTTATAGCGGGTAATTTCTCTGATAAGAGTCACAAAGCATGTTTAACTTAAAATGAAATTAAGTTAATTACCAGGGAAATTTACGATGGCCGTTTTTGGTCATGATACAAAAGTTCGAACATCATTCATAAATTTTCGGCTTTGCAAAAGCTGCTATGAAAGGGTCAAGGATTAATTAGTTAGGATGGCCTACTTAATTAATTATCGGATATTAGAATACAAAGTAGCGAACTATTCCAAACTCACATTTTTTCCAGGATGCCCATTAATAAAGTAATCAAGTTACACGAGTACAATAACATTACCCCATGAGATAGCAATTTCGTTAAGATTATCTACGAGCGCAGATGAATAAAAATTTGTTAATTACCGGCACCAGTCTTGCAAATCTGACGCTGCGTAGCTTCTTTAGTGTCAGTGATTGTATTTGAACTCCCATAGCATCGGAGTGGAGTTTTCAACTCAGATTCAAATCCACTGACAAAAGAGAAGCAACACAACAAAAGAGCATCGACGTAATTCTTAATTGCATTAGCATCTCAATTGCGTCATGATAAGTTACTTCTTATAGATTATACAAATAAAACCTACACACCATGTTTGATAGTTTATATTTAGTGCTAATTAACCTATGTTGCCTAAAAATGTCATCCAAATTTAGTAGAGTATATTTGCTGTCATTGCAAACCCTTTGGTAGAGAAATGCACATTTACTTATTTCAAACTGTGTAAGAATTGATAGACATGTCGCATGAGGTAAATAAGGAAATAACAATCTTTCACAAACGAAGGTTCGAATCCATCAACCACAGTGAAAGGGTGGTTTCAATGATTCTAAGTTTCTTAGTGGTTCTTTGTTGAGTACAGGGATTGATTTCGAATTGATGACGCTTTCGACAGAAGAATAAATTCATAATCTTGCGCATTGGTCGAATTTGCCATTCTATAGGCCTACTGGCGACTTAAAGGAGATGATTATGAATATAAAGTAAATATGTGAGTTAAAGTTATCACAACATCATATTGTTAGAATTTTTAATTTAAATAAAAATCATCATCCTCTAGGAATCTCAGTTACAACTACATAAAATAAACTAAAATTAAGCCTACTGTACAAAATATAACTGTAATGAATAAATTTGTAATAAACTTTGAAGAAAAGAAAAAATAAAATAAAATACATGTGAAACTACAGTATGGGTACTGAACTTGCTAGAATCGACCTACAACGTCTCACCTGGAACTACTCCATGAAGAAAATGAAATAAGGAACTAGACTTGTTATAAATGGAACAATTGGTGTCTAACTATTCATGAAATTTAATCTATCTCTCAAGAGGACCGGTCTGTGTCCCATCATATCTAGCCTTAATCCGCAAACAATTATGACAAGCGTAATCTGTGTACGATGGAAGATGCTATCAATCACCTATTTCACTGCAGGTGGGAAAGGAGATAATTATTCACGTTGTTACCTAACTTAATATAGAAAATAAGCTAACCAAGAAATTATCAAAGTGTAAATCGTACTAACAATTAAAAGACAAAAAAAAGGAAAGTGATGGGTAATAATAAATTCTGAAAGATTAACTGCTGAAATTGATTAGTGAAGTACGACTGTAATGGAATATTGAAATTGTAACAAAAGAAAAAATAATAATAATAATAATAAGGAAAAAAATTGAATGAATGAACAAATAAATAAATTTAAAAAAGGAAGGAAATAAGCAGCGCAAATTAAAATTATTAAGTAAAAATCAAAATCTAAATACATAAATAAAATTGATAGTCACAAGAAACCAGTGTAAAATAAATGAGTAGACTGCAACAAAAAATATTAGTGCAAACGAATAATGTAATACATAATGAAAATAAAATGAAATTAGTCCTTAAAAGGACTGGTTTTGCGTTTCCTGTACCAGCTAGGAAGTCATCAGCAGGAACTCAGGTAGGATTCGTGTTTCGGCCCCAATTCCTGAACACTCAAACCCACCTGAGCGGGGCCCTGCACAGTAAAACTGTACAGCTTCCACAAAGTCAAAAGTCGGGTTAGTCACAATCGGTGTAAGTCAAAATCGGCAAAAAAAAGAAAATCTGATTATTCGGTTAGCAGAAAACTGAACTTAGAAAATTGTCTAGCTGAATACAGCCATTTTCAAATTTCAAAAGTAGCTCTTTATGCCTGTGTAAACATCTTTCTGCATTATTGATTAAAGAATCTTGATTATAGCCTCTAGCTACTAATAATCTGAAGGTCGAGGAAGCTTTTTTCACAAAATCATCAAGGGATAAACAAATTCGACCATATCTTATAAGTTGTCCGTTAAATACTTGGCTACCCATTTTGTGCGGGATTTTATTTTCTGGGAATGTTAGGAGTGTAACAGCAATAGTCCGGGAGCTAGCGTGAAGTTGTGCAGGGAACGAGGTAGTACATAAAACTTTTACATAGCATAGTACACCTCTAACCTACTGCAAAACTTCGCGTCTGCCGGATCAGATCATTTGCTTTTCAGAAATAGAGATGATAACAAAATCCTATGTATTTCCAATGGTAAAATTGTGACATCTGAGGTATTGACTCCATTTTTTCGAATTTTTGCTCGTAAAAAATGTACAACTTGGCATTTTGTTGAATTGGTTATTATAGAAATCATCTACAGATCGTGATCTTTCAAATGAGCTATCATTCAGTGACAGAGAATGAAGCAAAGTGTGCAAGCCGACACTTTTCGTTGGTGTAACTGCAAATTTTAACATAGAAATTTCAGGAAAATTGTTGATATACTTTAACGAAAAGTGTCTGTTTGTACACTTTACTTCATCCTCTGTCACTGAATGATAGCTCATTTGAAAGATCACGATCTGTAGATGATTTCTATAATAACCAATTCAACAAAATGCTAACTTGTACATTTTTTATGAGCAAAAATTCGAAAAAATGGAGTCAATACCTCAGATGTCACAATTTTACCATTGGAAATACATAGGATTTTGTTATCATCTCTATTTCTGAAAAGCAAATGATCTGATCCGGCAGACGCGAATTTTTGCAGTAGGTTAGATGTGTACTATGCTATGTAAAAGTTTTATGTACTACCTCGTTCCCTGCACAACTTCACGCTAGCTCCCGGACTAAAAAGTTAAAATCGTCTACTTTATGATATACAGAAGTTCGCAAACCATCATTAGTAATGCTCAATTTAACATCTAGCTATTCAACCTCTTTGTTATTACTACCGCTTCTGCTCGCTTCCAAGCTACCGGGGGAAATATGCTTTATAATCTGGTTAAAATGTCTATAATTAATTATACAAATGTCGTCGATGTATCTAGAAGTATTATATAACAGTTTATGTAATTTAGGCATCGAAAATGGCTTAGGGAGTTTTAAGTTCTTATCGTTGCAAACTATGGCGAATTCATCTCGCAAAATATCACTATGGTTCTTGATAACACACGCAGCATTACTTTCTATAGGTGTATACGTCAAGTTACCAATTGGCGAAAAGGAACTCAGGTCATACCCCAAATCCTTGAGCAATGAAGTATGACATGGCCGTGGTCACAGATATAGTAGCTTCTTAGACCTTGTTCACATGTTTTTGTTCATTATTAGCCTCTGTTGTAGCGTAAAGGCCATATCAGAGTCCTCAATTCGACCCAGAAATGCAATTATCCAATTATATTACAACACACTATGTAGTGGTATTGAAGTTGCTGAATTGTTTGACTTTCTGACTTTTAGCACCATGTATAATTTGAACCACAAGGCATGCCAACGAACAATCAGCCGAAAGTATCGCTGAAACGCTCGTCAGGACTAAATTCATGAATTAATGATCTGACATAGTCACAAAGGACAGAAAATTCAAGACAAATATTGTTTAACCTCCATTGTGCAAAGCTTCATCCAAATTAAATATTTCTCACAATTCAAGCCATTTTCGCAATCCTCAAGATGCGAGCAACAAGAATATGTCATACTATCATACATGTCAGACTATCTCTATAACTTTCGACAAAACAAATGTTTAATCATGTAAACCTAACAGCTGCACATCGGTTGACACTGGGAAGGCGAATCATATTAAGCTCAGATTCTACCTGACTTTTGATTTCTAGATGCTATTCTTCACGTGCAACATCCCTATAGCGTTCATGCGAATGAATGAACAAAATTATTGAACAACATCTTTGAGATTTAAATCATTATCATATTGATATATTTCCAAAATCAAAATTGGTCAGAATTGACCATATTTCAATTTTCATTGGGAAAATACCGTATTAGGCTGCGGTGTTAATTTAATTTAGGCCTACCTAGAGAATTTCACTGAGCACGAGATAACTCGTAGCGAATGAATAATACAATATTACAGACCGCGTTGTAGACGGAGTGTCATGAGAAGCTAAGACCGAGTGAACTCGTGTCGGGACAACAAGATATCACTGAAGCATTGCCGACGGCAATTCATGGACCATGAGAAGCGAAAACGGAGGTAACTTGTCGCCCTGATTTGTGTGCAGCAACTGAACTAATTATAATAATTCTGTGTCTCTGAAGATTTTTAGGTCAAAATTGCAATATCCAATTATTTTGAGATGCTGAATTTTGCATGTAACAAACCTTCTTCTCAGATAAATTGAATGAAACTTAATTCTAAACATTATGATTACCAGTAGTTAAAGCACTGACCGTAATTTCAGTACTGTAATTATCCTATAAGTAAGATTGACGAATGTTTTGAAAAATGTGAGGAATGGAGCACAATATGATGATTACACGAAAAACTAGCATGGATTTTGGGTCAGATTTCATGTCACTGAAGTTACAACGAAAAGGGTCAACTCTGGGTAGCCACATTTGTCTCGAAAAAATCGAGACGCTTTGCAAATTTATCACAAAGATATAAAGAAACCTATAAACAGTTTATGTAAATTATCTGTCATTCTAATTTACATCATGCTTCTAACACGTCCTATTAATAAATACTACGTTCTCTTAAGCGTCGCTTTCAAGGATATCTTTGATTATTGAGCAATATGTTATACCGCACTCGCATTAACACTGACGGGCTACGAGCGAATTCGAGAAAACTTCAGTAATTTATTCTCATTCTAACAATTCCCAACAGGTAATCCTGCAATTCACGAGACAGATTTTCAGTGTAGTAAGTCACATTTATCCGGTAGTAGTTAATGCGGTTTTACATTTATCAAAATAATTGTAGAGGTATCGAGTGCGTAATGAAGGTATTTCATACTAGAAAGACAAGACAAGAAAGCGTATATTCATTTGCTGATTATCAATGCATTCATGACCAAGACCATTCATGAAGTACAAATAATACAATAAGGAGTATGTAAATAATTGTCAGTGGAAAGAATTCAATAATGAAGCTACATAAATTGGAAAGACTGAAAGTATTCTGAAAGTTCAAGAAAATTCAACAGACACTAGAACATTCAACAGAATGCATCCCAACAACGTCGTCGTCAGCGTCAGCCGACGACCACCCGCGAGTCTCGACCCCTTCCTCGGAACTCGCTTGCCTGGGTGGCGGGGTCCACTAAGGATGATCAGTCCTTAGCCGTTGTTGAGTGAAAGCTTTGCACTGCTGCATATCCACGCAGATCCTCTCATCGCTGTTTCACTCAGCTCTTTCTGTACCATAATCGTACTGGTTCGAGCGAGGGAAATGCGGAGGGATGAAATAATGTAGAGGATGGGAAAGTTACTTCTCGGCCTCAGGAAAAATTTCCACAGCATCCTTACATAAAGCGTCCTTACTGGGAGAGGATGTCAGACAACAGTCACTCTCGAGAATAATACGGTGGCACTTCATATTAACTTTGTTAATCTTGCCAAGAATTTTTTGAGGCAATGAAGCAAACAGAGGAGAGCCATAACACAATTCACTTCACATCAACCAATAATATACAGTTTTTAGCTGCTGTTGGTCGCAAATAGGCTTCAAAATTCGAAGTGCATGCAATCTCTGGTTGCATTTCCTTAAATGTTACTGAAATGCAAATCCTACTCTAAGTTTCTTAAACCTATTTTTTAGAAATGTGCAGCGTTTCCAATTGCCGAGCGGAAAAATTTCCGCGCAGCACACAGATTTCCGCGCAGGGATCTTGATTCACCTATACGGAGATCAGCTATTATTAAGCATGCAGACACAATTTATAATTCGAGGATTTTTCCACAGATGCTGTTCTTGGCCTTCAATTTATTCATGTGCCAAACAAATGCTAAGTGAAAAGATTGAACATGCAGATAGGTGGTAGGAATCTATCAATTGAAAAGACTCTACTGTTTAGCACATAAGAAACAAATGAAATTCGCGGACTTCTGAAAGAAAATTTCATCCTCACAACGACCTCATCAAAAAACCTTTTCGATGAGAGACTCGATGAGTTGAGACTCCCTAAATTGCTAATCGCTAAATGGTATCATTCTTCAATGGATTTCCTGAAACATCACCAACAAGCAACTGTGTTGTTGATCGAAGGAATCCTCTTTCAAAAGTAAAACGTTTTCACATGCATTCAAAAATAACTCATAGCACCTAACTTCTCTACTGAAATATTTGAGGTGGTTGTAAAATGAGAGCGTAGAATATCAGCAAGCAGAACACTCATCAACGAACTGAAAATATGAATGACAGGAGTAGAACCTTGAAAAATAAACGCTGCGAATTGACTAAACGGCAAGATGGTACAGCTGATAAAATCCAGATAAGTGAAAGTATCAGATTATTGGCAAGCAGTCATCGTCTCATCGAGGTTGATGAGAATCTCAAAAAATAGCGATTCATCCAAAAGTAATGCACTAATTCAATACTGCACAATTTTTTGCCCAAAGCCATCGTAGGGTGCGATGATGCATCAGAACTCATTGATTTCATCAGAATGTCAGATGCCTTCAGTTCTGCCAAAAATTTGCTTCACTCTCAGTTCCGACTTGGCTTGCTAATCAATAAAGCATCCAAGAATGATTGCCAACAAACTACGTATTTCCATGAAATTGACATCATTTGCTTTTTGGAAGAATAGCCGTCCAAAAAACAACTGCTACATGCAGGCAAATCAAAAAACGCCAGATTGAATGGACTAAAGAAAAACGGAATCAGATAATTTTTACCAGGCCTCTGGTATAAAGAAGGACCGAGTAGGCCTACTGGAAAAAATCCGAGCCGGCCAAAAACCACCGAGTACGAGTTCGAGTGCGAAGCCCTGGTTTTCAATGATGAATGTTGTTTACATCTGCATCCACGAGAGGAACTACGTTCAGAGGGGTTTTGGTCATCTATGGTGAGGGAACTGTCAGCTTTGATGGAGTGCGTCAACTTGCACGATGCTACGGAAATGTCGATTATCGGTAGTTCTACAGGATGCGAATTCAAGCTGTAGCTTCTGCTAAGGGTGGAAGCACCAGATACTGACTTTCTTTATTAATTAACAGAAATGAAATTAAATAAACGATAGATCAAATTGCCATGCTAAAGATGTGCGGCTGGTGTTAATGAACTTCTCAATCCTTATTGAAGTTGTGATTCTTATAAGCAATACATTTATTTTTTGAATCTGATGTTTTCAATCGGTCAATTCCTTGTAATTGCTTGTAACCAGCAAAAGTAAAGCATTCTCATAACTTATGATCGGGTGCATATTTTCATCGGATTCACGATAATTCTCGAATTTTGGATATACATCTAGCTCTGCTTTCCGCGGACATTACTTATGTCAACACGTACGACACCATGAGCTGGTAAGTTGTGATAATAATATTGGTGATAA
Organism: Prostheceraeus crozeri; assembly: GCA_907163375.1. Classification (NCBI taxonomy): domain Eukaryota; kingdom Metazoa; phylum Platyhelminthes; order Polycladida; family Euryleptidae; genus Prostheceraeus; species Prostheceraeus crozeri. The sequence goes on from CAJQUW010000835.1 coordinate 17,710, forward strand.
TCATAATCAAACTATGAATCAGTTTTCAATTCATATCACTCAAAATAAATTGAAATTTCCCTTTCGCGGAAGCGACTTAAATTGCGCACGATTCATGAATTCCGCGCCATTTCCGCGCATCCGCGCAGCATTGGAAACGCTGGAAGCGAGTTAAAACGGTATTCGTGAAGTTGCAACACCACAGCAGCCCGAGTAAACTCGTTCATGAACACTTAAGTAAAAATGCATATGTCAGAAAATGAGTGTCCACAGAGTGCAACGACTTAACTCGGTGCGACTTAACGAGTGCCACGGTTCAATTTCAGAAGGACAACTGAATGTGGTCAGTGATATTTTCCTGTCCTACCGATGCAAGCTACCCCGGATTCAGCATCCGTTGAATTTTATTGCCGCCGACAACAGTGAACTATTGATAATGCTCGATGCGAGTTAACTCAGACTCAGCCAATGAAGGAACTGAGCATTTTAGATTGAAAGCAATCATGTAAACTTGCATCATTTTTGCGATTGAATTTCCGCATTTATCTGTCACGAGAGTTATGGGGGGTGAGGGGGGAAGACCGATCTGCATGCAACTTACATCTCCTATACAAAAAAGCAACAACTAAGGAGCAAGTACTCAGTGTAGTAAACAAGAGAATAATAAAAGCATGAAATCACTATTAAGAAGTAGGCTACATAACAGGTGTAAGTTGCAGCAAATTTGCATTCGGAGAAGCCGACAATATTAAATAATATCATCTTTCTATTACTAAATGCAATCTTCGTGGAATGTTGTCTTCGTCCTGCATATAACATTATTCACTGGTTGCTTTTCACTTATAATAACAGGCCTGTTTTTATTGATTGAACCCTCTTAAAAAAATGTCGTCCTGCGACTAGATATTCTTCTGCGCCACTGAAAGCACTGCAGAATAATAATCGACCAAATATACATGTATGTACTCAATGTAACGGATGACCCAACTGCAACCAATGTGAGGCCATGCATCGCAACATATTCAAACGCTTCACCTAAAACTTTGCATGAACAAATTCACCATTAATGATATTCGTCAATCATCAACCGAAGATCAGTATTTGACGATACTATGCCACGCAACGCAATTGATTCAGAGGTCAAATTGGTGGTCCGTGTGTGTCAAATGACACGGAGAATGAAGACTTTCCAAGTTTAACAGTTTGAAGGTGGGACACAGACAGAAATGTCTGTTGGTTCAGAGGAGAAGACAACTTCACTGCTAGTCTGAAACATTCTAAACCTTAATTCTCCAGACTTGCTTGTTACTTTCTATAAAAATGCAGAATAATGAGCCTCTCAAACATGAGTTTTGCCCATCGTTTGATGAAGATTCACAAACATCAACATGCCAAATGCAATAGATGAATAGCGAGTTAACTTGAATGCAATTTCTTCAGAAATGAAAAGCTTCATGCAGTTGTAATCGCAAAGTATCGTTTAAGCTAGCGACTCTCGTATATTACTGCATCAGCTGATCAGAGACACGTGATTACCGATATTTTAAATTTCTAGGTAAAGAGATTTTATTTCAGTCAAACAAAATTTCAAGGAGTTGATAGCCTCATACGGGAGGGTGTTCATGATGAGGATGCGAAAGCAAAAATACGGCACTCCCTTTAGTAATGGCTTTAATAAAAATGAGTTGCTAAAAATATTTGCACGGCAAGAATAACTTGCCGTGTAAATATTTTTAGCAACTCATTTTTGTTAAAGCCATTACTAAAGGGAGTGCCGTAATTTTGCTTTCGCATCCTCATCACAAATTTCAAGGAACTTCACGAAAGACTTTATTAGCTAAACAAAAGAAGCTAAACAACTCCTAGTTGTGTAATCAGTCGCAGTCAATATAATGAGTAGTTCATTGGTTCGGTCCACATTTGTAAATTTGTCAGAAAATATTTTTTCTGAAATGTGAATATTCATCTTTCGATTACGGAGCAATTCATGCTTTCAGTTTCACATCATTATCCAATGCTGAAGTACTAGACATCAACATACTAGCAATCTTGAAAATCATGAAGATCAGAACATTATTATTGATGCACATTCTATTGACGACGTTGAATGAGAAATCCATTGGAGCAATTCCAGCGGTCTATCATTAAGAATGTTGGATTCCACAATTTCCGACAACCTTTTCGAGCTTCAGGTGGCGCATTACTAAACAAATCTGATTTTACATCATGTTTTCCAACCGCTAATGTGAAGCAAAATCAAGTTTGCAATATTCAGTTGTTTGTAAATTCAAACAGCGCTAAATTTGAAAAAATAGAAGTACATGTAAATCGAAATTAATTGAGCCAATGCGATCATTTGATAATGTTCAGATTTTGAAATTAAGTTAGATCAATAATTGTTATGTTATGAGAATGTACACGAAAGGAAAAGGCTCTGCAGTGACCTCTGATGCTCAGGCAAGAGAAAAGTAAGTAGCTACGACCCAAATGAATTGCATAATTTGATTTATCTGTTTGTCATGTTAATTATGTAATAGTTGTGGATAATGTAATGAAACCGACTTACTTGGGAAGATTATGGACCGCCTAATAAATAATGGCACAAAATTTGATAAATTTTTGAAAGTGGTTTTCGTGATGTAGCCCTGATTCAAAGTTGACGACAGTCATTCTATATGTAACCTTATGCTCCACAGATTATTTTAGCATATCTTTTGCTTAGGTAGTGTAGCATATCTTTTGCTTAGGTAGTGTTTTCTTTGATGCAGGATTTCAACATGAAGAGAGACTAATTATAAAGTGAACACTAATATATAAAGAGCACTAAATATAAAATGAAGGACATTGAAATGCCAATCATCTTAATAATATTTAGGTTTTAAGATTCGTTGAATGTTCAAATATATGTAGATATTAATGACAAATTTACCAAAATTTTTTTGCTGAAGAATACCTTGCACGATTTTTCATTGATGAAGACTCCCAGTTTCGATTTGCTTTGTACGATGTAAAACGATATAACCAAAACTTTAAAATGGCAGAGTGCTTAGTTTGTGTATGGTCAATCGTGGTATGAATACTCAAAAGCATGAATTTTTGGTCAATTCAATCATTGATGCCTACAGATGAAACTGCGCAATACATAAACTTAAGATTATCTCCATTGAACAGATTCCTGTCAAGCTTTCACCTGATACAATATTTTTTCGAATTTCATCATCTGGTAGAATTTCAGTCAACTTACACTTTTACCTAATTTTGAGCGGTAGCGATGATTTTAACGGTCAACTGCACACAACTTGATAAATTTTTTTTTATTTTACGCTGATGATTTCGAGTTCGAAGTTGGAAGAAAGCTGGTGTTATCAGTTCCACGAATATGAGAGTTTTATCAAGATTGGGCTATCAATTAACTGGCAAACTTCAGATTTGTACTCTAACCATACTCAGCCATTTGGTGAGTCATCATTTCCACGGTTGAAGTCAAAGTTTCGAATCTCTGATCCGCAGTCGGTACCGGTTGTTTGCACATTCACAAAATTGCAATTTCTTTACACTTCAGTTGCTGGCTGACGTCAGAAATGTGGACCGACAAGATCAGAAGTTAGAAGAAACAAACTATCAATATACTTCCATTGATTAAGCAAGCAACACTTTCCTAAATCGTGTCTCGGCTGACCAAGTGAATCAACCTAGTAGACAATCAATTAATTGTGATCCTCGAGTGATCATGTATCACAAATATGTTGAATCTGGTCATGTACCCTACCTTGCCCACAGGATCTGTCAGGGACAATCGCACTTGCTGTAGACGTGGTGGCATTGGTCGTACAATCAGTGTCTCCTTCCAAGTGGTAGTCGACAAAAAATGAATAGGGAGGGATGCCTGAACTTTCCTTCTCTCAATTGGCGCAAAAATTTCAACAATTACATTGACCTTAGATGGAAAATTGAATTCGGGACTTGTGGATACAGGGTACTCTAAGTCGATGGTTATTAACAATCTTACCATTGTCGAACGCTCATTTCCAGGACTGCAAGTTATCGTGGTGAAATGACACTCATTGGCTGATGCACAATGCTGCAGATGTGATATCAAATTTGAGATTGCCAATTTGTCTGTCAACTACATTGTCTGTCGTTAGTGATTCTTGAATATGCGACATGATCGTAAACGATGATGCTGCGTCAAGCCAGAATGATATCTTCTGTGTTGGATTTGCGCTTTTCCAAGAATGGCGGTATAATGTAGAAGAAAAGCAACAATATAGAGCCTTTATTAGTGTTTGCCACAATGCGTGATATTTTTTTCATATTGTTAAAAATAACTTGCACCTTTTTCTGTGTGATCATGACTACGACCTCTTTGTTGATTTCTTAAGCACAGCACTGCCTATGGCGATTGGGACTTCAATGCACATAAACATGTAGTCGATATTGCTCAGGATGTGTGGCAATTATTGCAATCTAAAGATCCAGTTGGAGGAAAGTGAATTGCTTCCAAAGATGGTCAGGTTATTCTCTGGACCTACGCCAGCCCATTCGCTGTGCCTGCCTACTTGGAAGTGGATGGTAATACCATCGAGGTGATGATATGCCTCTCACATTGATGTCACAGAGTTGGAAGCAGTTTTAAAATGCATGAACAGTCCTCAGAGACCTCTTATTTTTCATATTATTCCTCTTTTAGGGATTTCTCCTATTTTCAGTATTTTTCCTATTTTTCGGAATTTTTCGTGCTTTATTGCGGCCAAGTTAGAGATAAATTTTCGAGTTATATTGCGGCGTTTTCTTGTTTCCGAACCCAGTTCTTTTGGGGAAATATGTTTCACCAATTTATATTCTATGTGGGTAGAGTAAAAGTCCTGCCTTGATCATTAAGTGGTCGACATTTTCTTTTCCCAACTCCTGTGAATTTCTTCAGAATGAGAGACCTGGTCCGATCGATCACAACAAAGATCGGCGTTTTGTTTTCACTCTTATAAAAACGTTTTCCACTGTATTTTATCTGGATTCTGTGCAATGTGAGAGACTTGTCTCCATCGTTGAATATTCGCCGTTTTTTCACCGCTCCTTTTTATAGCATGAATCTTATTTGTTTCCAACTTGGCAGAGTGAGATACTTGGTTTGACAGAATCATCAGAAAAACAAAAAACTTCGTTTTCCGTTACCTACATACATTTGGGAATTTCTCCACTTCGGTCCATCTGCATTCTGGACAGCATGAGAGACTGATCGCGATCATTAAATAATCTGCGTTTTCTTTCTCCCGCTCCTTTTTTGCGAATTTTTGGCATTTGGATATACGTGCACAGAATGACTGAGTTCTACTCCCCTGATTCTGCACCTTTGCATCTGTCGTGATCTCCACCTGGAACCTTGTATGGTGAAGAGTGACATATAGGTCAAAAGGTCAATTTCATGTTATTATACAAGAATGGTTCACCTGTCGTCTCTGTATACACGCCATGACTTCCAATCTCAGTCTGTAAATAGAAATTGTGTTTTAAGCTCTCTAACTGCAAATCGAAATGGATGCCTCATAAAATCGAATTAGCGTCAATGAAACAATAATATTCGAATTTCCCTCAGGTTCATGACTTAAGTTTTCTTCAATGACGTTTATAGCACAGACCAATATTCACCAATTGGAGTTTATGCTTAGTTTGACTGAAGACTTGTCTTATTCCTGACACAAATGCTGCTTGAGTACTGTTTCCATCTTCGGTTGAATAATTTGAAATTCGTTTTTAGTGGAATTCCAGAGATCTTAAAGAAAATCATGACACCGCTTCTTTAAAAGATATTGAAATTTTATTATTTTTCAATTTGAATTCAATAGGAAAAAGCTTTTTGAATTCTAGGAAAAAGTCCAAGATGATAGTCAAAAAACAGGCAATTTTCGGAAAGCATCTTCTTTGTTCTCTTCTTGACCCATTTTGCACACTAAGTTCATCCTCCTAGTTCTGCATGCTCAGTTGCTGTGAAGCCTGTCTTAAAATTGACATTGATTGGGTCATGTTCAAATTCGAAATTCAGTTGATTCAAGGTCAGTTTTTGCTTGGGTAAAGTCAGTGATATGTGATCATGACCGCTCACATTTGCATGTAGATTTATATTAGTACCTGTTAGTATCAGTCTGTCGCCGTCTATGTTCTGTGCGATATGCAGTTTCTGAATGCACCCTCCAGTGCACAATTGGTGGAGTCTGTCGAGAACGAGGCGGATTATCTCACACGTGTACTTCAGGTTTGGCTGAATGAAACCACCATTCTGCTGTTTCTATCGCTCCCTCAGCGGTTAGGCAAACAGTTGTCCAGGAGATGCATCGAAAATGTCATATTGGTGTTGATAAGCACATTACAAGGCAAATCGGAGCCACGATGATAAATAGTTTACTCAGAATGAAGTTGCCGAGGTCATAGGAAGTTGTGTTAGATGCTATTTAATTGAACTGTTTCCTGTAAAATTAGATCCTGGAAGCCTGGAAGTATCGAAGAATTTGGATAAGCTTGCTTGTGACTTGTGACATAACTCACAACAATGCACATGTTATCTCACTGTTGTGGATTGTGCGTTCGCGGTTTTGAAAGTGCTCAAGGACGAGTCGCTGATGCACGGATAAGATGACGGAAGTGTTTCTTGAAAGAGGCTCACCAATCGAAGTGCTATCTGCTAATGCAGCATCATTCAAATCTAAACTCTAGGTCAATTCCTCCTGCAAGAAGTATAGTGTGAAAGTCATCTGCAGATGTGGTAATAGATCCTGATCCCATTTGAGCGTCATTATCGCACTGTAAGGCGATCTGCTGCAAGAATTAGGAACAACATGCTCGACATTGTATTCTGATACAATTTTTCACTGGTGAAATAATCGAAATTTGTACCATCGATATCTTTCCTAATATAATCGAACGCATGGTGCTATCCTTCAATTCAATCAATCACCTCAGCGTCAAAGACAATCCGTTGTCTTCCTCTTCAAAGAACAGCGGTATTGGTGACTAATGAAGAGGAAGACAACGGAGAGTTGTGTGATGAAACTCGTCGCAAATTCGTCGTAGTTGCAGAGTTCGAGCCAACTTCACCGATATGACAGCACGGGCCATCCGTAACTAAATTTATTTGCAGAGTCAGTGTTTGCAGCTTAACTTTACCATTTATTAAGGTGTGGTTCCTATATTTTAATTTGTCTTGTATTGCTATTTTTATCTAGTATTTCCTGAAAAATCTTTTAGGCCTATTATCCTATGTTTTTAAAAGTACCGAGCATAATGAAATAACATTCAATTTTTTGAGTAGGCTATCTATGTTTGCTTGACTACATAAAGGATGGTAGTCATGCTCTTTTCATTGTTATTTTTTATTCGTTGAATTTCAACTTCAATATTTTTGATCAGAAGATCACTTTGCAGGGTCGGGCTAATGACTAACAAACCTTCAGTTGCATCCATGCTTGCAGTAAGTGGTGACCAAGTGGGACTCAAATACACGTCACATTTCATTCAATTCCTAACAGCATCATGATATAAATTTTTTCATTCATTAAGTTATCTAACTTTTCAGACTTACACGTATGAACCTCAGATTCATCGATTTTGTCATGATACGTTTTAATTGATTATTACCTTTGGTTCAACAAGCTTGAATTCCTAGTGGAAGGAAAAGATGGAGTTGGCCTAATTCACGTAGACTTCTCCAGATCTCGGATGATGAGATTTCATTCGGAGAACCCACCTGAAATGTTGTTGAGAAGCAGACTGTCAATTTACAAAAAAAAGTTAGTTTCTTATGAGCTTGGTCTTGTGCAGTCGCATCATATCTGAAACCCACGCGTCGTGTACAATGTAGAGTAATTCTTGATCACACTATTCTGAATTCTACAACAGATAAGCATCACAGCTGTTCAAAATGTTGAATGTGTTGATCGCTAATTTCACTTGACAGATGCAAATATAGTGGAGCAATTCCATGCATAATAACGTTACATCGCACGCATTTACTGTATTTCAATAACATTTTTATATGAGATGTTACCAGGTTGGTATCGATCTACGGGACAGAATGGCTAGCAGATTCCCTGAAACTAATTTTTGCATGCTTGATTTGCTTTGCCATTCTTTGTGATGCAATAACTAATTAAGGTGAAACGTAATAACGTTACACGAGTTGACATGAAAATCGAATAGTGGTCACTTGTGTGAAAAAGTCTGCGAATTGAAAGATTTGATCGATGCCATTATTCCATGAAATCAAAGTTGAAGATCATATCAACATCACAGAAGTTTTTGGAATTGAATTCGTGCATTCCTCTAGTAGCAATCTTAAGAAAGGAAACGTAATAACGTTATAGCTGAAGCGCAATAACGTTTCATGTACGAAATTCGGATTTACATTTGGCTGAAGTGGAAGTTGCTTTGAAGTCCTCCCATGCTTGCTCGGGGTTTTTCAGATGAATGGTGAGATGTTCCTGTCTTACTACTGATAAAAGTAGGCCGAAGTGATGAAGGTATTTTTCTTACAGTTATTTTGAAAATGCTTTATCTTGGGAAAAACAAACGAATGCAAGTTTTCCCTAACCATTCAAATTGATTTCGTGAGTTCTTGTAGAAACATTTGATTCAAAATAGTTAAGAACTAAAACCGTAATAGACAACTCGGCATTTCATAGACATCGTAATGTTCATATTATCTGCTTATGTGTTTAAGTCTACCCCTAAATATTTCAATTGATGCCAGTAATTTACTGTGTATTACACGACATTTGTAATAAAACTAGTTGGCTAAATTCAAACTTTGATTGATCAATTTCAAATAATGTGCGGTACGAACACTATAGAACGGTTACGTCGGCAGATTCGCCCTCGGATAATGCGTACATGATCACAGGTAGCAAATTGTCGAACCAAATGTTTGCGAAACAACGTGTGTTGACCATCCAACGATTTAACACCGATGCCGTCCTACATTCAAGCTACATTTTTGTGGATGAAGCATTCTTTCAGACACGTTTGATTTCCCGAAGACTCATGTCTGCAGGATGTCTGTTTATAACTCAGGCTTTCAACTCGGTTTCTTAGGAGAAATGACTTGACATGCGGTTGATAGTGCAGCAACGTGGATTGCAATTCAAGAAGTCACATACATTTTTAATCATGATTTGGACAGCTTGCGTTTTCCATGGACACTTGCAGAATTACCCACTCAGTTTAGTATCATGATCACATGAAATTTGAGATAGCAATCTGAAGGCAGTGTGACTTTGGCTCCTTCTCAAAATGCTATTTTCACGAAATGGTCCTGAAATTCGGTTTCAATAAACCTGTCCCAGGGTAAGGCTAAAAAATGTGAATAATAGAGACGGTCTCAGCAGCATCAAAAACAATGACTCCGTTAAAATTTTTATTCGGAAAACTAATGGGTTCTGACTGCCAGTAGAAGTAGGCCTACTTATACCTGGTTTCAAACTCAGACTTAATTTGCCGCTTAAAATTTAACAAAAGCGTAGGTTTCAGAAGTTGCTGATGACGTTTCTGTTATTTACATTTTATCTCGAGACTTTTTCTGGAACAGTTTTATCAAAGCTATTAAAGACCATTTCGCAGAGGACTATTTTGACTTGACTCCGTGACTTCAACTATGTAGTACATGCCACTGCTAGGGCAATCCACGAACTTATTTATACAACAACTAGGATACTAATATTATTTTAACTTTGCTTATATGGTATAATGGTCTCGATCTACTCGATCAATTCGTAGGTTTTTTCTCATAAGTAGCCACTACTCGATTTTCATAGCAAATCCTGCAACTTTGCTACAACTGACTTTAGTTTATTATTGAATCACGTATGAAGAATAGCAAAGCCAATGAAGCATGCAAGCTGTAGCTTCAGAGCATCTACATAAACCATATAGATATACTTTATTTATTTTATCCGCAAAATTGATACCAACCTATTTAATATACTGTACTACAAAATACGTCATTGGAATTTAGTGTTTACGTGAGATATAGCGTTGTTCTCATAAAAGCGACCAGTTACACTTTTAGATAAATTTATGTCAGATACACACAGTATGATTTGAAATTTATCAAAGGTTGTGTCGCGGTACTCGCGATGTTCCTCTTGATACCTTGGATGGCTGTTTACAATTGATAAAATATAGTTTGTGTAACGTTGTTACGCTTGAAACGTAATAACGTTACATTCTAAGCAGCATTTATGAAGCGAGTGAAAATCAATTTCACAGTTGTTCCATCATAAGTGACCGATGCTAGCTTAGGATATGAGATTATGCCACATTCGGCTCAATACATAATCCTTCAGATTAAAAAATCGGTCTGAAGCGTAATAACGGTACATTTTTTTACCTGTGTTAGACAGTGTAAAATTTCTCAGCAAAAATTAACGATTGAATGAATCTATACATATTTTTCTATCATTCTTGACCTGATTTTAAAGTATTACTGTTGAAAAGGAAAATAATTAACTCTCTTGTGCAAAATAATCATGATGAAATTTTATATAGTAATTCTCAGTCTAAGTGGATTGATGGTCAAACAAGGCAGCCCTGTCTAACAGTTGCGATCAAGAACTCATGAACTAGCAGATTTTTGTGACTAAGTTCAATTTTGTGACTCTTGGTTGAATTGTCTTGAAAATTTGTCCCTTACAGGGAACACCAACAGTCACTGCTGCTAGATAAATTTATTCGGAAAGGTAAAGAGATTGAAAATAGGATGAATGATAGAATAGGAAGAAAAGCAAAGAATACACAAAAAAGCTGAGATAGATGCTATAGAAAAGGATAGGGAACAATTGAAAACCAGCAATAAGGCCTTGGAGAGAAAGAAGAAAAACTCGTCGAGAAAGAAAAAGGCCAATGAAACTTTCTTATCAGCACATGATGCTCTGAATGAAGGAAATGTGGATTTGAAACAAGTCTTTACTTAAATAGCCTAAGGAAGGCTAATTTACAACAGGCAGCGACTTGATGATTGACATCGATGCGTAAAGGATAAGGAACTTTGTTATTCTAGGGTATCGAAAGCGCAAAGTACTATAAAAGAATCTGTGTCCACTGGAGTCAGTGGAGAATTTCAAGATGCCGCCCCGCACTGTGTAAACAACTGTCAATTATCAGTTTCATAATGGCAATGATATTCAGTGCAATGATAAAATTAAAAGAATTCCTTTCGAACATGAAACTTAATTCTTGGACTCCTGTCTTAAAAGCGACAAGGAAGCAACTACAATCAGATTGAGATAGGCATTCCTTCCCATGGCAGTATGATCATAATTTGCTTAAGTGACTGAAGTCAGGAGAAGACGGAAGACAGCGGCTGAAGACAGAGAAGAATTGTAAAGAATGTCCACAAATTGGTTGGATCATGGAGTGTGTGACATTGACATCGCATATCTTCCTGGCGAACATTTGATGCTATGGTGTGTATATTGTGTGTGTCATTGTTAATTGTAGACACTTGCAATTTGCATTGTGCTCGACATGAGTTCCCCCTACCCCATTGTTTGGGATCATTTTAAATTTTATATTTATGATTTCTATCTGGGGCTGTTAAAATGAAAATTAGATTAAACTGAAGCTGTCGTGAATTTACAGTTCTCATGGTATGCACATTCTATCGTATTTGTGAATCAGGATACCGAAATTGTTTTAAGGACTCTATCTCGAAGTTAGCTATTGCGATTCAAAAGGCTGTTTCGATAAATTCACTGGACCTGTCTGCTGCATTCGAGAACATTCATTGTGAAAAATAAAAGCATGTGGAATGAGATCATGCTTTTCTCAGAATAATGATTGTATTCGAATACAAGGTAAAATGTACAACAATTGATGTCGCACACAGAAAAGCACACAGGGTTCACATTGGAAACCGTTATTCTGGGATTTCTGATAGATGATTTTCTTCTTGCAAAGTGCGTACAGCGGGGTATGAAATGATAATTCGTTACGGTAATTGGTGACACTGTATAGCACGCTCAAGATATTTTATCACAAAATTTGTAATTGACTGCTGATTAGCGTGAACAAAGCAAATTGAAGATAAATTGAACAAAAACTCAAACACAAAGGGACAACTGCTCCAAAAAACATGCTACTTAACTATTGGCTGCAAATTTCATAATAATAGTTCTATTCAAATATTTATTCGAGCAGTTGTTCGGAGACTTAGTGACACGTATAAAAGTAGTTTAAAAGTAGTAGTTTTAACAATTGCGCTACAGATTGATGGAAAGCTACTATATGTCCTCCCCCACTTTCATTTCGCTTCCACAAAATTAGTGCTTGCATTCTCCACATCAGGAACACAGGACTCATTATGAAACGTATACCCGTCTTAGCCATGTAATGAAGGATTTCAAATTTTGATTTAAGACTCCAGATCTAATATTGGATGCATTCGGTCTCCATGAACATAGGTGTCAAACAAATCGCTTCATGGAATCCACCGGGAGATCAAAGGCTAGACCTTATTTTCCAGAAGGCACAGTAAGATAATAATCCGAATAGGGATGCATTATCCTTCCTACAGCGCAATGAACAAAAGTATTCAGCTGCAAAGCTTTCCCTGTGGCCATCTGACAGCGATCAGACTCAATCACTCACAACAAAGCTTATTAGAACATCAATCATTTCATCAGACAGTTGGACAAGTAGTAAGTCATGCACATGGTATACCATAGACAAATGTGGTGTATGGAGATTCATTCTCATAGTTTCAAAACACGAGTATTCTGCGTAGATCACGAGCTTTAGCGAGTGTATCTTTTTTGTGCCATATCAGCACAAAGCGATGATAAATCATAGCCTAGCTCTTTGATTTTAACCTTAATATTCAAAAGTCAGTTAGTTTCACAGTTTTCCATTCAGCTATGGGTGCAGTTCAAGATGCAATTTTCCTGTGTTCAATTTAATAATTATGACATTGGCGTCTAAATGATAGAAATTAACAAAAACAAAGCACAAGAAAACACCAGGCCTAATTGAAGACTTATCCACACACCATGGAGATTGTCAATGAGGTCGAGGAAAGTTGTTGGGTGATGCGCCAGCATTGTCTATCAAACTGGTTGTAATCACCTAACTGATCTAACACCTAGCACCAATTCAGATTTTGCATCTCAACATGTGCGATGAATATCGAAGGTTTCAAACAGGAGAAATTTCAATGAAGAAGACGGACATTAACTATTGATAATTGATAATACAATAATTGAACAAGAAAGCTGCCACATTATTGTTCAATTGTATTTTAAATTTGACTCTTTCAAAATGCGTTTTGGAAGGCATCCTTTGTGTTTGATTTAACGGACATTCCCAACAATTGAAAGGAATGTAGTACGTTCGTCAAGCGAGCAATCACAACTAATAAGACATCAAAGATAATCAAACAGTAACACAAATTAGCCAGCTACGGTGATTAACTGGAAAAATTGATGTTCAAGTTGATTCAAAAAAACTAGATGCTGGATTCTTCTAATGGTAAATCGATGAAGAGTGAAACAGAGGTGTTTAGTAAGCAACTTTAACCTAATGGAGCATAAAAATACATTCTATCATGATATCAACGGTACGTATTATAAATTGTTGCATATTGGTATATATCAGCATTTTTCTAATAAATGAAAAATGCCTGAGAGCTTGCAATTGTGAAAACAACTGAATTATTCTATCAAATGAGTAGTTCAGTTATTTTCACTGTTTTCAATTATTTTCATACTTTTATTGTACCATAATTATAAGTTATTCTTTCATAGGGCATAAAAGAATAAATTTCTATAACTTCATAGTTTTAGTATGAAAATGTGAAAATCACAGAAAACTCATAAACGAGAAAAGTTTAGTTATTTTCATTATTCAGGTAACCTGAAGACAACCCTGATCATGAGGTTGAAATATATCGTGTGATATATAAAAAGGAATATTTGAGACCAACCATCAGACACTTGGCTCCCGCAAATCTAAATATTCAATAGAAAAAGTTGCTCATTGTTTCACATAGACATCTTATTGAGTTTTAGGCTGAAAAATTGTACTAATATTTGTTATAAGAAAGAATTTTCAGTCATGAATTGCTAATACGATCACGTGATCGTAGAGTGTGTGGATTTTTGCTTTTTTCAATACAGTTTTTGTGAAAACATGCTGTCGCCATGAAATATGTTACCAAACAATGCACAATTTTATTTTTTAGACTCGCCCTTTATGTGTATGAATATCTCCTTCATGTTGGAGCGCAGAAAGCAGCTCAACTTTTCTTGAGCGAGGTAAGAGGCATTTTTGATTCACTGAATGGACCAAGAGCTCCACGATTCCACTTATTTCACTAAGAATTTTTATCTTGTTCTCGTTATCACAGTTTATGTATTATGATCTATGAAAAATGAGTGATGACCACCAACAGTGAAAGTAAGACAGTACAAGATGCATGGACTATGAATGGCAAAGTGACTTTCTTGCCAATCACTTTTGGAGCTCGTGTATTGCCAATTTGATGATGAAATAGCATTAATATAAATTGTTTATAAATTTAATCCCCTTTTATTCGTTATTTCATCAAAAGAAGCATTTGTTTTTGCTATTTCAATGAATTGAATGAAGAGGCAGGTAACTTAATGAAGGTTTGTTCCGAAGACTAGGCAGTTTCGACTTTGGAAGGAAGGCATCATCAATTATCATATGACAGTTAAAATGCTAGTTAATTTACGAGTTAAATGAGGAATTCGATTTAGAGTATGTAATGCATAACACTTGTGTTCAGAGTTTATTTTTAATATGCGACAAACTTCACCTGACGTTCCTCTCTGTTTCTTCCGATAAACAAAATTGTCTAAATTAATGATATTGATCGGTCACATTGCAAATAATAGCGAGATCAAATGAATGATGAATTTCGATAGTTATAAACTGAAATGTGTTCGGATTTTGGAGAAGTGATTCCACACAAATTGACGTAAGACTTATAATTGTTAATATCAACTGCACTCGAACCCCTCTTATCCGGGAACACTGCCCGTATCTCAGAATTGCCCGTAACATATGATGTTGGCTAGTTATAGGGGGGGGGACTGTGTACATGCATACATGCTTTTAATTCTTATATCTATCACGAAATAATTCGTGTATGATCAATCATATTACTGTATTTAGTCCTAACTTTAGTATAAAAACTTCTGATCAAGCTAAACTCTATAAGAAATGCCGTAATATAACTAAACTGTATATACAGTTTCACAAAAATGGGTGATACTGGACTGCTTGAAGGGTTTCTTCCGCATTCTGGCTGCCTGGTCACTCCATTTCTTGACAATCATCAAATGTTAGGCTTCAGCTGCGTGAATCCAACCATCACACTTATTATAGTGAATGTTTTTCTGTAGAACACACAGGCCTACACGTAAACAGTGAGACATGAAGCTGCCCAGTAAATAATTTAGGTTCCCTTAAATCAGTGGTTCGAGTGTACTGCTTTTTATTAACTTCAGTTTAAATACTTTCAAACGATTGTTGTCAAGCGTATGATTGATTGATAATGACTCGTAATCTTCTAGATTCGATGGGATAAGGCGATAACTCTCGGAGAGCCTCCTGGATTTTTACACTCTTGGTGGTGGTAAGTTGCTTCTATCTTTTTTTGCCTTTCAATTGAATATCATTTTGGGTCTTCGCGTCTTTATCCGAAGTAAGAAGAACAGTCGATCGACTAGCCAAGTTTTCTTTAGTAGGATTTTAGTAGGACATTCCGGCTTGAAATTCAATGTGGTGATTTTAGTTCGCATCTTCACTAGGGATGCACACTGCACAGGATTTGAAAATGTTAAATCCTGCCGCAACCGGGTTTGCCGAATCTTGGAAAAATCGAGCCCGAAAGCGAATCTTAATATTTGAATTTGTTTTGTTTTTTAATGCTATCAGTAAAGACGATTAAATTTTCATACTGCAGAGACTTATTGCAGATTTGTTTACCTCCGATTCGTATGGATAGGCAATCACTACATGTACACGTAGCTTGACGAAATCGATATTCATGTGGTTCTAGAAGTATCAGCGTTTGCGAAGTCATGATGAAATTTGCAGAAAATTGGAGCAATGAAAAATTTTTAGGCTTTCATTTTAATCTCCCCATTTTGCTATTAATCATTAGTTATCATCCTTAATGTATCTGCTATTTTCTTTAAACCCCGCTTGTTTTCTATTTTTGACCTACTTACTTCTATATTTGACCTCTTATCAATTTAATTGTGAATTTGATCGGCGTCCGCCAGGGACACGTCTTGATCATGTTGAAAATCCACATTTTCTATAATATGGATTCACTTTTTAAATACCAATAATTATAATTATTGAAGGAGTCGGTATTTAAGTGTAGTGAGCAGGCTTGAAACGAGACATAGACAATCGAGTAATATTAGTTGAAAACAAGCCTCTTAATCACACAATGAAATGTCGATTGTCGATTGTTAATATATCACATTGGCATCGTGAATCATGTGATTGATTCTTGTCTCGAAGAAACGCGAAGTTTCTTGATTTGAATTACCAAAAAATGCGAAATTTTAACTTTGCATAGGCAGAAAGCTGTGGAGTCATACTATTATTTGCTAGAATGTACGGCAGGACTATCGCGCACATATCAACCGTTGACAGCTCTGTAATATTGAGCTGCATTTCGCACATTATAAATGTGTTCATATATTTGAGACTCTCCAGAACGTAAAAGCATTTAGCCGAGCATTGTGTCTGGAAATTCGCGTTGCAAACGAAATATAGCGAAAATTCATATTATAGCGCCGAAAATTTTGCATTTGTAACTATCGAATCATTTGACAAACCGATGATGCTAATTTTGCCAAAGTCATGATGATTTCACGACAGTCTGTCTATTCGACAAGCACCTCAAAGTCATCTGCTTGTCCAAAGGGATCTATCAGGTAGATTGGCATATCAGGTGGATTGCATTCGTTAGGAATATCGAGCTGTGATCACAAGATGAAGATACATTTGATCGAGCATTCTGCTCTCATACTGCGGTGTTCATTACTGTGAAAGTATCTTGAATGCTATGAATGTCATCTTATGCTTAATCCACAGCATGATTATAATCATATAGATAATTATCTGATATTATATAATGACTCAATCTTCCTACTTCGCGGAATTTATTCGGTTAATGGTTGAAAAGATAACATCTCACTATATATAGAATTAATGTGGCAGCTCTTCATTACAATGTTTTGTGCCCAATGCTGTAATTTATCCATACGAATAATTAATGTAGACAGAAGTCGGTTTCTACTGGGAAACAAGATTTTTG
Source organism: Prostheceraeus crozeri (assembly GCA_907163375.1). NCBI lineage: Eukaryota > Metazoa > Platyhelminthes > Polycladida > Euryleptidae > Prostheceraeus > Prostheceraeus crozeri. Next base: position 35,030 of record CAJQUW010000835.1, read on the forward strand.
GAGATAGTGTACGAGGTTTTTAAATGCTCCCCAATGGGCGCATAGACAGCTTGGGAAAATTGAGAGACCTCAGTAGTCGATCACTTGACATAGACTTTTAATGCGGACTGGCGAACGCACTAGGAAAGGCTGAAGGCGCTTTTGAAGCTCTGCAATTAAGAAGTCGTCTAGAAGGGTCCAAGAAAAATCGGCCACTTGCTGCATTGCATTGTGCAAGATTTCACAATAGGGCCTTGGAGGATCCCGTGACTTTGGGAAAGTCCAACAAATGTGTAATGCGGTAATTGCTGTTATCATGTCTGAAATTCAACGAAGTAGTTAACCTTAGGGTGAGGACGTAAGGAATAAAAGGCGGCGAAGCCGCTTGGCTGAAAAGGGGCGAAGCTTGACGTAAATTTTCGCCAGATTCGGTGTGAGCCTATAGTAGTTAAGAAAGAGCCACATTTTACCGTCAGTCTCAAGTATGATGGAGGGGCATGACTCAGTGAGGACCCTCTCTTGTCACTGGCTCAATAACACCTACCTTCTCAAATGGTCGGTCAATGAGTTTCAGTAAACTGAGCACCTTGGACTGAGAAAAATCCTTTGTAAGGGCCATTACCGGTTTTCTAATTTTCAGGAGGACCATGTAACATCGATCAAATTGCTCAAAGAATTCCCGCTTAAAAATGCCTCATGTCAATTTCCAATAATCTGTGGAAACATAAATTCCTTGAAAAATGCCACCAGAAAATTTTCACGTTAAAATTTGAATGTTCTGATATAAAATGTGAAATAAGAAGGAAATCTATCTCACCAGTGGATTTTACACGATTGGGTATAATATATGCTTATGCAAGTATCGAGAGCATCATGTCTGTTAAACAAAAAAATGTGCAAAACATGGACGAAAATAGCAAAATGATAATTGATCGCAAAATGATCTATTTACTTTGATATACGGTGCATCGTGAAGTTTATTTTTTTTACTTTTCCTTCGAATGATATTTAAATCTTGCGAGGTCTTCCAGTGTTAGTTGTAATGATGCGTCCGATTTTTGAAGTGGATGTATCGGGTGCCAGAAGCTCATATATTCTACTGACTTACTATAGATACTATCATACATAATTTTGTCAGAATATAATAGTTACGTGCCATTTTCATTCTATTTCAGCGTCTTTTGGGATTTGTATTGTGCTGCTCCTGAACGAAGAGATTCCTGTGAACATTCTGGAGAAGCAAAGGCTTTCCACGATTACGTGAGTGCTTCGACGAAGGTTCGTGCTTCGCCCTGGTCGTATTTTATCCTGTAGAATGAATGTTGTCTGAAATTGAGAAACACGGTTGCGGAGTCAGATAATTTTGATAGGTTTCCAACTTCGAGTTTCATAAGACTCGTACATCATTGTGAGTACAACAAATGCCACCCTTTTTACTGCATGCCATTGCAATTCAGTGATTCTTAGCATTTATACAGCTCACATCGGTTATATAGAAAGCGGATGGAAGAAACTCCGGTTGCAGCAGTTTATGGGCTAAGAAGCACGTATTCCGCACTGCATTTACTTAGAAATTGCAGCAATGTTGTAATCTGTAATTGTGCACGGAAAAAAATTTAAGTAAGCTATAAGTGTATTTTACAATATCTGCAATTATAATGTTAACTGCCAAAATAGAAATGCAACCTAATTTTTAGCATAGAGTAGGAATTTAATAGAGTGGAAATTCTAGAATTTACTTCCGGCAGTGGAGCGTGAATTAGGTGACTTCAATTAGATTTATTCATTTATCATAAGCGAACTCCGGCACTCAACTTACTCCTGAAAACAATGGAAACCAAGAAACAAGCCGTCCGTTTAGTAGACAGACACTCACAGAACACATTCTTACGTTTCAAGCCTAAGTAACAAGTCTTATATAAAACTATTTGCAGCTGAAGTATTGATGCTTAGTGAATTTCATTGCTTGAATTTCGGTAGCATATATTCATATTTCATATTGTATGTATTCGTAGCGATTTCCAAAAATGTGCAAAGGAAAAATAGTGCAACAGGAGAAAGCTTGTGCTCCAATTCAAACCCGTTCTCTACAAATGCTGAATCTTTAAATATGGTGCTATAATAAGGTAAGATTTAATGTCACTATGAACCTGGCAATGGACCGTGCAACTGTGTGATCGCGTTTTTTGAACCCCTACTTTTTCTTATACTCGTGATTTGTTCCGCAATTGGCTAACAAAATTTCCTCAACAGAGTATGTAATCGACCACGCAACCTCCCCTTGCAAGTACAATGAGTTCTTTTCAACTAACGGTGCATGCACTACATAGTTTTCAAGAGTTCCCATTTTCATACATAAAATGGCGATGACTATACCTTGGAGGTTTGATTGAAATTCGTTCATATTGAATGATGCTTAACACAAAAAATCTGAAATTTGTAAATTTTGCAAAGATGTTCAAAGTCTATATGCTGTAAACAGTCAATGTGTGACAAATCGCTTAGATCTAAAATCTATACGGAAGCTTGCAACATATCACATGTAAAAGTCATGCTTACAAAACAAGCGCATTAAATACAAGTGATCCAACAAAATTGAAAAAAATCTGACTCAAACTGTGCTTATTTTCAAATCAGGGAGGGGAGATTTAGCTCTCCTCTCTGCAAATGCTCACCGGTCTCGTCAGTTGCCTCAGAATATTTTCAAAATATGTATTTTGGTTGATTTTCAGGATTGTAGACATAAGTATTACAATTACTTTTTGGTTAACTCTCAGAAGCGTTTGCAAAATTCGATTTTTCGGTGACTACTTGGCGATTGCGTGATCGTTTGCGCTAATCGATTCCCTTCCCCTTAATCGGTCTCGTGATCACCTTATGAATGAACCTTGCAACCTTTTCAGATTCCCACTACGTGATTACGTAATTGTTGGGCGACCCCCAATGTGAAAATGACTTGAGAGTTTCCCAAAAGCGACCTTCAGGCCACGAAATGTCCAATACTGATCAAGACAATGAAGATATTAATTATTATTAAGGCTGTACCAACCAAAGTTTTTGTTTGGGACTCCGACTGCCTTTGAGGCAATTAATTTGACCTCGGAGGACTCTTTTGACTTCGCAATCATGCTGTGAATTATAATGCACTGTCGTGTGTTTTTTACGATTTTTGTTGTAGTAGTGATTGGTTCTCATGTTATTTGAACGTTCAATATGGCTCGATTTTCATTGGTCATGTTATCAAGTAATTTAAGGATGAGGATAATGTGGAGGAGGGATTGATGAAGGGTCGATTCGAGGATGCTCCTTGTCTCATGGAAGCGGATGTTCACCGGGATGTTTGCAATGTAGTTTCCCTCCTCACCACCTCCTCAATGTTGCTCCTCACTCATCCTCTTGCCTTTCTGGTTTGTGGTGCTGCTACTGCTGCTCTCTGGCGATCTGAAAATGAAAGCAGCGATCGATGCTACTGGAAGGCAAGCAAACGATGTTCACTCATGACGATTACAAGTCGGTTATTCCCTAAGTTTGCGTCATTTCTTAGTATGTAGATCGTCATCAACCGACTGCAAAACATTTCTTAGACTCAGGTGTCATAATTATTATCATATACCTCATAGCCTTTACACATTCCATTCGAAATGTGTGTTCATGGGTACGGTGCCGCGTTTTTTCGGTCACGACTGGAAGGAAATTCGATTATTTTCATCGACATTTTCAGATACCCAGAGATTATTATGTCGTCACTGGTTTTCTAGAAATGTATAGTTGAAATTCTGTAATGACTCTGTGCTGACAACTGATAATTGCTGCGGTGTATAACTTCGAATACGGCTGTACGGAAATGTTGAAAAGTCGGTACAATTAAACGAAGAGTAGTCTGTTTTACAGTCCATCACTTAATTCACTTTTTCAGCTTGTTTTGGATATCTCCCAGCCGAACTAATAGGTCATGCAAGAAGAGCTCTGTTTATTAGTGCTGAGAAGTCAAGAACTTAAATCACTCAGATTTTGGGGGCGTGTTTCAAAGCGTCAGATTTGCAATAGCTCAGTTGGTTAAGTTCCTTCAAGGAACTGAAGGCAGTTACGTATTTAACAATAAGATAGGCCTATTATTGCTCTCTTGCATGTTTTTTCAGATCACAAATCTAGCTTGCTGTCTGATCAGATTGCATCTCTGCGTCACGTGGCGTCTACTCAGACAATTCAAATATATTTCCTTCACTGTAGTGATTCGTTGAATACGGTGTATTCCCGGACGTCTGCAGAAGTTCGTGCTGAAGTATGTTTGTTTATCCTGATTCACAACTTTCTCACAATAGCCGATTGTAAGAAGGATTTTTAGTTGTTCAATGTATGATTCCATGTCAATCGCCACTAAATAAGCACACGGCAAGAAACAAACATTCACTGAAAGTCAATTCAAGGTGACGTTAATTCTTTTATTTAATCAACTCATGCTCAAAACTATTTCCTTAGTCATCTGTTTTTCTTAATTCATGGAAAGGAAATTTATTGGATATCTTTTGGAAATAGCAGATCAACACATTGTATGATTAATATCCTAAACATTCACATTTTTATTGATTGTAAAAACTAAAAAGCAACAAAGTGTGAGGCCACACCAACAGGTGAGTCGGTGTGATAAATCTTGACGGAAAGTTTTCATCACTGTTCTAAAGAGACGATCGGAATTTCTCTAAAAAAACGGAGCACTTTTTTCTTAAAAAAAACAATGATTTCGCACCAATGACATGTCATATGCCACATCGGAAACCATGTCATGATTTTATGATGAAAATGCCCCACGCATTTTGTTCATGTCATTGAAGTCATCTGAACACTTTCCCACAATGTAATATTCCCAGTACAAGTATTAGCCTGGCTCATTACTGGTGATGAGTGATATGTCGAACCTGTCCCCACAGACTGCTATGGTTCTACTGCGTCACGAGGTCATCCGGTCGGACTAACATGTTCTATATTTTTTTGTTGCTTTCTTTCTTCAGCTGATCAACCTATTGAATCAATCGTCAATCGAAATCTGTTTAGTCGTGTGAAATAGAGCACCTGCAATGTAGACTGTCGATCGATTAGTTGTTTACTTGGGCAGTTGTCTTGAAAATAGATAGTTTGAATCAGTCCAAGCGCATTTTTCATATTGTTTACTTGGTCTTTTAAAATAAACAGAGCTTAATAGAACTGATATTTGCGAATTAGAAGCAGTTATGATTCACTTCAGTTTGATTGATTTGACGTCGAAAACCTAGCCTCTAGCTATTAGTGCATTTGCTCTACTTACCTAATTCAGAGCTGGAAACTCTCAGTGACCCGTGACCTGTTTCCTAAAATGTACCGAGAGTGCCAGTGCCTTACACCGTTACATTGCAAGCCTTCATGTAGCACATAGAGGTGCGACTTATACTGATAGATAGCTTCCAATGTTCCAAGTTGTAACATGCCAATAATTCACTGAAAGTTGTAACCATGAACGTTTTTGCCCGGTGTTTAAGAGGTTGGCGTAATTAGCCTAGGAAGCCTAAATGCTAGTCATAGTTTGCACCTGTCTAGTACGGTAGTAGTCATAGATATAGAACTCTAAAGGATGGCATAGAATTTAGTCTTAGTCATAGTATCCCTATCTAGTACGCCAGTATTCTTAGAAGCTATGGTCCTTATGTCCAATAGGTCTGTCTGGACGTTATATAGTCCCATTACGCATGCGTCATCCTTTGTATAAGATAGTCAGTCAGCTTATATTATGAAACGAATCCGAGCATCACCCTTCAAAATTCATGTTGCTATTTTGTAGACCTATCGGTAACTTATCATTCAGAAAGAAAAATGTATCTGAATATCGATAATGTAGCCAAATTAAGCCTATTTGACCTATTGTACCATTTGAAGCCTATTTGAGACCGGGTCAACCGGGTAACGTGCTAAAATCAGTCACCCGTTGACCCGCGACCCGATGACCCGTTTCCAGCTCTGACCTAATCACCTTCCATAGCTTGACGATATCATCGGTAGGGAATTGGACAGTTCTCTGGGCATAGTTGGCAATTTATTTGCAGCTCAAGAGCATGCTCATTTCATTTGTTAAGTATTTTGAAGCTGTTGGAGTGACATTTTGCATTTGCAATGAAATGTGCTTTAATGAACGAAATTCTGTCATTCACTTCTTTATGAAATAGTGCAATTGAAGTCGCATTATTTGCAGTTTACCTTAATGAAGTAGTATTCATCAAAGCTGATGTAAAAGCGCAAGGGATCTTTTCTAGGTTTCTTGAATGAGTTGGACGGTCTAGTAGTATTTTCCAGCCATGCTTCTAAGACTCGATTGATAGGCTGAAATCTCAAAATGCTTCTAAGAGCTCACTTATTTGGTTGAATAAAAAAAATTACGTAAATTTACATTGCTCCCATAATGATTTTTCTCAATTTTATTGGGATGGAGAAGTAATATTTAAGATTTAAACTCAATAATATGTCGCAGTACTCAAAGCCATCGCATCTGCCTCTGTAGTAAGTTATCGTAGAAAGGCATTAGGATTGCTAGTTCATCTGCTCTACCTGTTGATAAGAACTGCAAGCATCTATTGATAAACCTGTATCACGATAATCTATTTTCGGGATCTCAATTATGATTGAAAAAGACATGATTTATTTAAAAACCTGACTTATTTGACTTACTTCGATCGATCAAAGCTTTTATTTGACATGATTTGTTTATATACACAATCGAGTCAAGAAAATAAGCCGGGTTAAATTTTTGACCCTAATTCGGATCAGATCGTCATTGTGGAACATTCTGTCATTGCTTCCCATCCTTAAACTCTTTTCTCCTACTCTAGATGGAAAGTCTCGGTCAGTCCGATGCGTCTGTTTAGTAGCGATTAAATATTCAGTATAAAGAAAGCGAAATAATTTAGTCTACACAATTGGCGATCAAGATCAGACGGTTTTTGCGGATGTGAATATGGTTACCTACTTGTGCCATTTAACGTCGATTGTTCTATCCATGTTGGGTACGACGGTAGATAGCGTCTTCGGGCTCCTCTTTAGGGATGAAAGATACAAATATGCTACAGGCAGTAAACCGGTTCCGTAGTTATATCTAAGAATTTCTATTATATAGACGTTATCGACGGAAAACACAGTCTCTGACAAGATCCGTGAAATGATAAAGTATTTTCAGCAATCAAACAGTGAATTAATCAACGGATAGAAAATTTTCTTCTCCATCTGATTTTGCCAAAGAAGTTCAACATTCTCCTCTTCGACTTGGCAGACATCGACGGTGGTTGATATAATTGTAGTGAAGGGACATTGGCTTATTGATTTCTCATTGAGAAGAATCGGCCGTTTTCTCATTTCACGTGAGTCATCTGCGTACCTAACATTGGCGATCCCATGAGATTTCAAGCAAACCCGTACAGCGGTTGACAACCATTTCACAAAGTTTTAGACCATTACCCCCATGATTTTGTTAACGAATGAAACCGAGCATCCATGTTTGGCGAATGAATACCGGAATGTACCATAGAAAAGAAAAATGAAACATTCAGGAACATAAGCAATGAAGATATATTGCCTTTCAAATGACAGCCTAAATCGTTGGCGCGTGGCACTTGGGTAATATAATGCATTGTTACTGAACATAAAATCTATGACATCAAAAATCCAAGATTTTAATCTGTAAAAGACTCAAATCTGTGGTAATTTTCTACATAGTCCGTACAGCTCAGAACTTTGAAATGTCACTAGCTTAAGGGATGAAAATTTTCACTACAATATTTTTTGACTACCCGTCCAAGCGCTGTTAATTATTTTGCTAATACTACGTTCATGGAAATTCAATGATTGAGGAAGCATTTGTGGTATTTTGTTTTAATAGATTGCACTTAGTTGATTTAGTTTTTTTTGTGACTGACGAATGCACTTTTAATATTGGACAATCATTGAGCAAAGCTTTTCTGATTTTCAATATATCTACATCATTTATGATACATAATTGTGAGTAACATAATGTACCTCACATAATCACCTCAGTACCATTTTCACTAGGAATGCGAAGATGAACGGTGAAATGCTCCAACCTCAATGGCAGTACATAGCAAATTAGACGGCTTCAATTCTGCAATTAAGGCCCTTCAATTTGCAAATGGAGATGTATGAACGACTTTCATAGAAAAATGACAGTTGTAATATCGGCTGATAAGCCTACTGACTCAGCAACAATGGGATTTGAATATCCTTCCTAGTATCTTATAACATGAAAAGTCATTTCATAACTATTGAGTCGTGATGTGTCAGACAACTTTGAGATTTCATTACCGAAATCCTGGATAAACGCACACTTAAGTTTATTGTGATTCACTCGTTAGTATCTATCCGTACCGAGTAGAAGAGCCTACGAGCAGGAATGGAAGCTGTTAAAATTTCTTAACCGTTTAACCAAATAGAAAATTGACCGATTAACCGATGAATGTATTTTATGTAACTTATCGACCTAGATCATTGTATAGCGACCGATTGTACGGCTTGGGATCATTCAGGATTCCCCGTCGCGACTTTTTTCCAAATTTTTATTCGCCTTCAAGAGATAAATTGTGTAAAGGCAAGATGCGCAACGGTCCAATAATTGTTCAATCAAAAGGTGTATAGCATTTTTTCAAAACATGAAAACACTCAATTTTGAACACCTTGCTACTATCATCGCGAGTCACTGTTACATGAGAACTGTTCCTGAAACGTAGCGTGTTGCGTACCGGGAAACTGATCGATATACTTAGTTAGACGATCTCAATATAATGATGACAGGATCAAGTTACTGCCTGAGATTACTGCAGATAAAATCAGATCAAATTTCCAAATCATATAAATTAGTCCCTGGCATTGACTAGTGATGCCGCTACACTAATATTTTTTGGGAGGGGAAAAAAATAAAAACGACGTACATGTATATCATAATGGCAATAATGTCTATGATCGCAAGCTTTATGTTATCTCAGATAAATCAGTTATAAAATGTTGTCCAGTTATCTCAGTAAAAAGAAAACTTCCACAATGTGCAAATGCTAAAACCGATGACACAGTTTTAAGAAATCAACATAGTTGCGGCATTTTAAAGATTGCAAACAACATGGCTAAGCTTCACGTTATATAAACGGAAATGATGCTGCTCAGTGTACATATTAGAGATGAAGATCATCAAATAGTTGCTTTAAAAACAATACTCGTTAGTCTGAGCATCTTTTAAAACACACAGGCCTAAACCTGATAGTAACCGATGAACTCGTAAGTGTCAAGACTTAACGTTGCAAATCTAGTCCATAGTTGTACTTAAGTGCCGTTCTAATGGCAGCGCAGTACTTAAGATGTGCACTGCGCAGTACAGCATGATGGTATTGTATGCTACTTCTTAAAACTGTATCATGCTCATTGTTAGCTGTTGCAAAATGAATAATGAAAAAGAAATAATTAGATTTTTTCAAAAAGAGGCAAAATAAACTTATCTGATATTTTTAGCGAAATATGAATATAATAGTTCATTCATAAAACCTGGCATAACTGATAAGGGAATGTGACGCTAATTCATGGTTGAAAGGTCGAATTCTTAGAATATATAAAGCGAGTTTTCTATTACGTATTTGTCAAATTCAGGCATTGTTGCATTCTACATTCAGATCAGGCATGTCAGGTGATACTTCCATGGAATTGAGATGCATAACATGGATCGGTTATCCGATTAATAAATAAAATATAACGCTGTTTCACAAGTACTGAGAACTCATGTGGATCGCAGCGAAATTTCACTCAATTCTCTAGAAATTTTAACGGCAGATATTCTAGCTCATGTGTGATTTAAGAACGAAATATTTTTGAATCATAGATATCTGAACACTGTTTCATATCTATCCATAAAGTATCAAGATTTCCACTTGCAACGAGTTGTAATTATCACCATTGGCTAATCGAAAAATAAACATTAAGATCAAAGTTAGACTTATGAGGCTCAAACTTAGTCCAAGCTACGAATGTGGTGTTGTCACGCAGTTCCTTCCTGGGTTGATGACATTTCTACAGTGAGTCATCAGATAGATGGTCTACTTCACTTCGAAATCTGCTTTTGTCGATGCTGTGAAGCACCTAAGTCCTAATTCCTTCTTTAGTTTCTCGTTCACCCAAAGATCCAGAAGGCTCAGATTTGGTGAATACTGAGATTGGCGAATCATCGCAACTTGTCGTCAATGGAAAAAATTGGAAACTTCAGTCTTTACAAGAGAATGATCATTGTCATGTTGCCAGTTAAGGGTCTTCAGTAAAACTGGTTGAGAACGTAAGCATCTCCATTTGTTTCCGGTAGATCGCACAAACTGCATGTAGGTATCACCATTGATAATTTTCCCTTTCGGTAGTGCTCTCACACAGAAATGCCTGTTGGTGGCAATAGCAATCATTGCCAAAGTCTTCTTTGGCGTGAGACGGGAAGCCATCACCTGAGGTCGTGCAGAATTGTGGGTCTTCCAAACTCTGGCCGTCGGTCGAGTGGGTTGATGTTCAAAGCGCATCCCTGTTTCATCCACTGCGTAGAGGTTATGAAGATCTTCAGCAAAATTAGTTAAAGCACAAAGAAGACCAGTTTTACCATCATCTAGGGCTCTATTTTGTTGATCATTTAGTGTCATGGAAAACATTCACTGGGCGATCATTCGCGCGTCCATTATCAATCATGCAAAAGTTTGCTGTGAAACGTATACTCCGGGATGAACAACTTAAGTTTAAAATTTAAGCATTGGTTAAGTTGTTAAGAAATGTTTTTATCTCATGTCATGTACCTTCATATCATCACCAAATACCCTTGATTTAAATTTCCTAAGAAATCGAATTTAAATTATTGAACTTTCAATACATAGGATCTCAATTAGTGGTGATAATTACAACTCGTTGCAGGTGGGAATTTTGATAGTTCATGGATAGCTAGCAAACAGTGTTCAGATATCCATGATTCAAATTCTTTCGTTCTTAAGTCACATATGAAGTATCTATGGTTAAAATTTCTACAGAATTGAATGAAATTTCGTTGAGATACAGATGAGTTCTCAGTACTTATGACACAGCGTATTATTTACCATCTGGTAATGAAAGAATAAATGCTTGCCAATATTGTTCCATTTAGAAATTTAATCGGTTAACTGCTTTTAAATATTCAACTTACTAGGAACGTTTTGACTGGTTAACAGCTTTCATCGATACCTACAAGTGTACGTCGAATCTGCTTTAATTCGTGCTAATCAATTATTTTTAGTGTACTTTAAAAGATTAAGTGATTTTTATTGTATCTAATGTGAAAGACATTGTCAGAACTAATAAGAGTCACGAAGGTTTCATTTACTAGTGTTCTGAAGTGACGTCATCCATCTTGTACTCTGAACTTTGAATTGATTGCACAAGCGCATCCTTTTTTTGTGCTCCCTTTTATTTGTCTATCTTAAAATGTTAACTAGACGATGCTCTATCGCCTGTAGCAATGAATTTCAGTTAATCTATTTCCTTAACATGCATAATCTAATTTTTTAATCATCATAAATGTCATTTTTACTAACTTTTTTAAGGGATGATGATCAAAAGCTTTCAATGGTGCAGCTGCAAGTAGAATAAGTGTTTAATTAGGTAAAGAAATAGTTCGCTCGTTGTGTCCGAACTTCTCGATTGAAACAATTTGTCATGAACGAATATTTTTCTGAGTGACTGAAGTTCCGAAGTTTCAAATTAAAAATCGAGATCTTAATATACCTCCATTTTCGTTGAAAATTCAAGATGACTATGCCAGCTTCTCTGAATTTTCAAAGTCATTTAACTCGTATGTACAATTAAAGATCGATTTAATCTTGTTTTAGCTTGACATCATCATAGGAAAAACCTCATCTGACACAAGCTGTCAGAATTAGATTAAGCAGACCTAGTAAAGCATTTTCGCAAATTTATCGACTTTGCTTCTGAAACATGTTCTCTCTAACGCTTTGCATGACAGTTTGATGTGCTGATTTCAAATATGCAATAACTTTAATGAAGATAATTCATTAAACACTTTTGATTTAGTCGACCGCTTTAATAAACTATTAATAAACGATTCATTTACTTGTTGATGTCAAGTCATTTACGATTAACATAGCAAATATATTGATGGTGGTTATGGAAAATCGGTTCGGTATTCAACATGTAAATGAACTGTTAGGTTAACAATCGAGAATATTAATTAGATTGCTTGTAAGGAAAATTTCATTGACACATAAGCAGTTTATCGATGACTAGCAGATGTTCTTATCAGTTTCGTGAAATCGATAGTGTAATTCTACTTGATGTCACGTAATTTCCTCACGCTATTTTTAGTTGTCGAGCTAGCGTAGCAAGGTATTGATGTGATAATGATTTGCCATGGATTACGTGAATTTCTTCTCTCTCCGAAGCATCTCCAAAGTTATTTGTCTGCAAAAGCTTGTGCTGATGAAGAAGCGCATGATAGTGATTTTGTCATTTTATCGAACGCCATCCTGTCAGTCCATATGTTAAAAACTGAAGATGAGCTGATGCATGAATTATCTGCACTACTAACAAGTTGCATCTTCTTACTCCAGTCATAGTGTTTAATAGTTGGAAACATTTTCCCTGTAAATTAGGCATTAAAGCTAACAGAAAAATTATATTTTGCATAAGTTAATGCCTCAAAGAAACTAAAAATTCATTCATAACGAATACAAGATCAAAATATGAATTAACTCTTTAAAGGCCAAAATTCTTACATTCTGAAAATCCAAATTTCATATCCAAACTCGAATTCCATTGCCTATTCGTTTGCTAGTTCTGTTTATTTTTTGCCTTTCATGAGAGATAAACAATTATCAGAAGTTCTCTAACTCCTATTATTGAAGACAGTTGAATATGAACAATTATGAAAGTTAGATTGTCAAATTTACAGTGCAAAACTCACGATTATTCGGAAATCATCAATGGAAATACATCATGGTTATATTATAGGCCTACATTGTTTCCCATAGTGTCACATTCTCCACCATTCCTTTGGAATACCATATATAGGTTTCAATTAAAAATGTTCGTCTTGTTTTTGTGAATCTAGTTGAAGCATCTTGCAAATTTTGTCACGTATCGACTTTGTCAAGATTCATCATTGTATTTTATATTTTTGTGGAAGTTGTCGAACCTTATTTCCATTTACTTTCACCTAATTGTTGTCTTTACGTTATCTGTCTGGTTGACGTAACTCTACTCTTTAATGTTTATGGACTTGCAATTTTATCTGAATTGGTATTTTAATTAGTTTTGTTCCGAATGTACAAAGAATGTCGGATAACCGAAAAATGTTGTCAAACCGGATGCCGAACACCAGATAGTCACTAATCATGCCACAGTTACCATTGTCCTAACAAAATATTGCATTTTACTTAAAATTTATATCCCCACTAATCTTTTTAACATCAGCTAAACCATGTCATTTACATCATAAGAAAAATCTCAATTAGTGCCATCAAGGTAATGTCAATAGGTAAATAGTTGGAAAGTTTATGAAAATCGAATCAGTGATGAGCATAAACGAATAATTACAAGCATGCATTTAACTGATCCTGCTGTAACGGACAAGTAAGCATAAATAGCATTATCCATAAAATCATAAGCACTCGAATGCGTATGGCTATTTTTGTGCTATGAAAATGAAAAATTCGTTGAGATTTTTTTAACTCCATGCAAATCTGGAGAATCTTTCGCCATCATGCATTGCAACAACACACGCATTCATCATTCTCTCAAATAGCTCGGCGTTCATCAGTATATAATTGTTTTGAATATATTGTCTTGGCTATTTTTCATTATTTGATTGTAGTTGGAAAGAGCCAATATAGAATGATGGTTTTATTTCCTTTTTCTTATTTCTTACAATTAATTTCAGTTAACTATCTTCAGGTAAAAAGGAAGGAAATATGGTCTAGTATAAAATTTTAAATTCACACCGACGTCTATGTCATAATAACATACACGTAATATTGAATACGAAAGGGGAAGGGCTATGGAACAGGTAGTATTGGGTTACATAGTACCGATAGCATCTTAATGATGACCTGAATAGATATGAAAACAAAGGACATAGAAATGGACTAGCAATGCAAAGGCTTGAGTTATAAGTAAATGCACATATCATACAAGTATAAAAAAATATATATAAAGCTATAAAACGATTGGAAGAAGGTAAGAGGTGTGAATTAGAAATTTGATACTGTTATATGTAATACATTGTCATGTTTTAGTATTTTTACATAATAGAAAATATTTTTAATCAAAAAGGAAATCAGCATAATTGTTGAGCTCGATTTTGCTGTTAATTGTTGGTTTCATTTTTTAATATAATTTGCTTCACGAAGTCTTAGGTTTGATGAATCACTATCGTGGGAAAGAATGGTTGTGGAAAAGTTGCAACTGTGACATTTCTGAAGATGGTTATACATGGAAGACTTGTTGTTTGTTTTATGTTCACGGCAACGGATATGTAATGGTCTTATGGTGCTTCCAATGTAGAAGTTATCACACTTTAGCTGATAATTGCAATTTAGTATATAATTGCAATCAAATCATTATTCGACTTTAGAATTTATTTGCCACCTGGGTTGTTGTAGTTTTAGAAATTGTGAGTACAAAAGGGGACATGCGTTCATTGATTTCACACTATTCAGTACACACAAAAATGAAATAAGGAGCCTGGTAAGCAATTCTATAGAATAAAGGATAAGTAGCATGATGATAACTGGTGTTTCAATAAGGGGTCGTGCACATTACGTGATACCAAATTTACGAATTTTCGACCCCCCCCCCTGTGATACGGCGTGATATATCGGTTGAACCCCCCTCCCATATCACGTGATATCCTGGTTTACCCTCCTCCACGACTAATTCATGATTTATACTATGTGTCATTTATATGATTCTTGTTGTGTGTGTAGACCTACTTTCTATTTGTAGACTACATCATGAGTTTGAAAGCAAAAACATCAAATCCTATAAATACCGGTATATACTGTATGTTTCACCTAAGATTATACAAATTGTGTTGTGCAGAGGAAGTCAAAAATATTCTTATACACCGGCATTGGTAGGGATGCATCTCCTTCGACAACGGGGTCGACTTCCTCATTTTCCTCCAATTGAGCCCTGTAAGATGGTGGGGGCATTGGGGTC
Organism: Prostheceraeus crozeri; assembly: GCA_907163375.1. Taxonomy (NCBI): domain Eukaryota; kingdom Metazoa; phylum Platyhelminthes; order Polycladida; family Euryleptidae; genus Prostheceraeus; species Prostheceraeus crozeri. The sequence goes on from CAJQUW010000835.1 coordinate 50,258, forward strand.
TTTCCGTCAGGGCGATTATGCACTCGATAGAAGAGAATCATCGCAGGGGGTCTATCAAACAAAATTTTCAGACTGAGTGTCAGTGAAAGTATGAATTCTGAGAAAACGTTTGATTCTTGAATGATGTCACTCAGCAAAGCATGTGACTTCGTTAAAAATAGCAATTTCTCAATGATGATAGGTATATTTTTTGACAGAAACTCAGTGGTGTTATGTATCACGTGATATTGCCAGAGTATCCCCCTCCCCCCTGTGATACTGCGTGATATATTGGTTGGACCCCCCTCCCCCCTTGCGTATCACGTAATATGTGCACGACCCCTAAAGGAAGTAACAAATGATGCTAGGACCTCTCCCTATAGCAGCATTATACATTTTCAACACTTGTATAATTGACATTTAATATTAAGATTGAACATGACTAGTATACTATGCTTTAATAATAATTAGATATCGAAAAAAATATTTAGACTCTGGAAAACAAACTAATTAAGTCGATAAGTTTTTCAATAATTAATACTTTTCTACCAATCCATTTTTGGGATGATTGTTTCTTCATGCGATTATTTATTTGATGCTCCCATTCTAAAAAGAATGTGGTGTCATTCCAAATCAGTTCGTGCAATGAACACAAATGTTTTTTCGCAGTTAAGCAAAAGTGGTATGCATCGTCTTATTTGATGTACATATAATGCCTGTGCAATATATAGCTTCTCGTGAGAGAAGTATGATCATGAATTGAGTCTAATGTTTCCATTTCGGATTTTCTGTTCAGCCGGTAGTGATAAGTGCAAGTTTGCTGTATGCTCGTATATTGGAAAGCAGCTACACTGACATCAACCACAGTTCGAATCTACTTTCTATTATAATATGAAAGTTTGATGAATGTAAGCAACCCATCCGATATCTATGAGATCAACTTAATAATTTTAGAATAACCTTGAATTACTACTGCAGTTCCATTGAATACTCTTTTCACTTAGAATGTTAGTAGCATCTCGCCTTTAAACTCAGTAATTGGCACTGCATTCAGTAGCGATTGTTTCTCAACTCAACAGTTGCTAATGCAGTGATACGGTTGATCAGCTTCTTGAGACGTGCGTTGCTCTGACACAGGGTGCTCTCAGTTACTGTATTGTATCGGTAGTCATAATAATGCACAGTGTGCATTTGTTAGCAAATTATTCAGAAAACAGTGTCTAAGGCACATAGTGACACATGATCATTGAACTTTGAAACTTAGACATTGAGAACTGAACTAACAGTTGGAAAATCTTCAGTTACCTTTCTTATAAACACATTTTGTGCATTCTTGTCCATGACTTGTCATCAAGACATACGTAGCGGAAAGCTTTTATGATTCAAAGAAACTGTTACCCTGAGATAGTGATGTGCGGTTATAACCGTGGTTAGCGGTCTTTCGCGGTATAAAATACCACGGTTATGACTATTGGGCTCGGCGATATCGGTTGACCACGGTTAAATTTTTGCGAGTGACAATCATCATTCAGCAACGCACACCATATAACGATAGCCATAATTATCGTTTGTAGCTTATATCGTGATTGAAGTGCTTCTCAAAATGAAAGAAAGATGTAAAGAATGTAACTTAATCATGCAGCGCATCATGGGCCAATGGAACATGTGCCTATGCGCCTATATGACTCCTATGTATAGTCCACAACTGTGCATGTATTTGATTATCTACTTTAACCACGAAATTTTAGAGCAAAAGTTTGTATAATATTGGGATTTTGGGTAGGCCAAACTGGTCCATGCCTACTATGCTGCTGTTTGTGAGTGTTTTGTCGACAAGCGGATCTCATCATGTATGACCATTATGTAAGTTTTAGCCTATTGATGACTTGTAGACAACTGATTTAGGGTATTTATTCTGCGAACCAATGCGTTCGCACGATTAACAGTTAATGCTGGTCGGATATACATTGCAGTTTACGGTCAGTTACGGTAAAAAATTCAGTGGTTACGGATGGTTGCGGAAGTTTTCTACGCGGTCGGTTATGGCAAAGAAATTGATAAAACCGCATATCCTTGTCCTGAGGCTCAACCAAACTGTAGACCACCAGTCGAAGTTCATGCACCAGTGTGCTGAAGAATTTCTGGGTGCCCTACCACAAAATTCAATTATGTTGATCAAAAATGCCGCAAAGAGATCGTAATATAATATATCAAGGCGGACTGCGTCTGCATCGTAATGAAAGCAATCGACTATTTTATCAAACCTTCTCCAAACTACATTCATCGGCATAGAAATACTGGTAATTGTCCCGTACACGTAGAGTGGCTGTTAGGAAGCCCTGTAGTCACTCGAGAGCTTTCTTGAGCGTGGGAAATCGACCATGAATTTTACTGAAATATTTAACCAGTCATTAGACAAGCCAGAAGGAGTATACTTCTTGCAATTTCCGCTGATTAACGATGCTTAAAAAACTTCAGTTACTATCTAACGAATATTAAGTGTGTTTGATGTGAATGTGAGCAAGTATGCGTGGGTCAAAGTGTTGTCAATACACATGCATCGTTTGAAAAAATATTTTTTTGATTCCATAAAATTTTGTTGATTACATTCGACAATGTCGCGACATGGCATGCCGCCATACCGTACTCTTGCTTGGCATTACGAGTGGATGATATTGTACAATAATAAATCCCGGCATTCCACGATTACCGTAACAATGTTGCGCCATTGATAGCAATCCTCGGAGCTGCACCTCGCTCTATTATTAGAAGCCATTTCTAGTCAATAAATTGAAGTGTATAACTTTGACTGTATAAACAATACATGTTGACTGAAGGCCCATCTAAAAGCGAAATATTCTAAACGGCCTTTGATCATTTGATAATGTCTTACCATAAAATTATACAAGTAAACTAATAAACGAACAGTATTATAACTCTTCGTAAAAGGACCTGAGAAACGAATTCCTTTAAAGTTTTTGTCAATCGCTCAACACCCTGAACAAATATTGGCTTCCTGATAGACATAACATTGCTAGCATTCACTTTTCTAAGTTCATCTTTTGGTATTCCCACAAGATGAAATATTTCAACGAGGCTAAAATGACTTCTCCTAAGACTACGAACATTTGGAGTAAACCGAGATAGTCTGGTTTGGAAGTCGGATTCTTCAAGGTAAGGTGTGGCCTTCCAAAATAAAACCCGGTTGGTTGAAATATCTTGAGTTCATGATGTTCTGACTGGATCAATCTTCTGTGGTTTGGCATGTTTATGTGAGGCGTCACATTTCTTTTGTTTCGAAAACAGATCAATCTATAATAGCCTATATTAGGACTTGCCATTTCATACAGAAAGTTATCTATCATCGAATCTTTGACTGTTATTGTAAGGTCATATTACAATTTGCTGTGCAACGAATTTCACGAACAAGGTGATTCATTATAGATGTCTATGATATTGGAATGTGGACTAAAAGTAAAAGAAAACTTCCATCGTATCTATTTCATCAAAGCTTCCTGTGATTTGAAACGGAGAGGGAACCCGGGTCTGCTTGAACTAAAGGCTGGCGAATGCGGTATATTCTTTAAAGTATTGTAAATTCGATCATATCAATTTGAAACAGTTTAGTTGACTCCATTTACATCAAATTGCTAAGCTTCCTCTTCGATGTTTGTGTTGAGTAATCACATGCAGGCATTTCAATAATTACAACGAAGTACATTCATTATTAAGAAATAAGACCGATCATGGTCTGCCGCAACCCAGTTAGATACTGCATCTGCCAGAAGCAACAAAAATGGTAAATTCGTGTGCGTGGGTTGTGAATATGACTCGAAAGATTCATGACTTCTTCTTACGATTCTTTTCTTTCACTCTACGATATCGAACATTCGTCTCCTTACAACATTCTCTCCTTCGACTTTCATCAACGAAACATTGGGAAATTATAATGTGGTCCACTCTCACGACGTCATTCGCCGTCATATTGCTTGCGTAGTTGCTGTCATCACAAGGTTCACCTCACTTGTCGATAGAAATCGTGTTGTCGCCAATTCTCCAGTATGAAAGAAATCAATAAATGCTTAATATAAAGCGTAGGAGACATTGATTCGCGATCTTGTCTCATAGTATGAGCAATTATCAGTTGAAGACATCTAACTGTCACATCCTTAATGTTGATTTCATTTTCATATCCCTAATTTTGAACGGTGATTAACAAGATGTACGCATGCTTTCACTCAACAACACTGGTCGAGTTTCTTTTAATTTAATCTGGCTGCCACAGTCCTGACCGGAGTGTGAGGCAAGAAATATTTACAAAATGGAGCACGATATACTTACAAAGGTTGCGATGTACTTTTCTTATACAAATACGACACCATTTCATGTGACAAATACTTTATGTTATGTTTATTTTATTTAATGTCGTTGACTTCGTTTAGAATTCAATTACGTTCTCCCATTGCCTGCTCCCCTCTTTTTGTGTTAAAGCTAATTGTGATTGAAACCTCGAATGACTGCTCCCACAGTGAGCTCTTCTTCAGAATTATAATGTATTTAAATAACGAAAAATATGCACATCATCATAGTAATTCATAGTACATAAATTATGATAGAACCATTCCGATTCTTGTATTGTTCGTGTACGTCATTCGATGCCTTCAAGAATCTGAGAAACTTCGACTAAGATTACACTGTATCAAAAACGTGTTGCATGTACTGCACTTTCACTACAAAGTTGGCCCGCAAATCTAAGACAATCCACCACGTGTTGTTAGGTAGATATTTTCTTCATTGTCAAGTGAGACGGAACATACAACATATTCTGCATAGTCTGACATGCCGAATATGCTTATGTTAATAAGTAACGATGCAGTCTAAGTAAAGTAGACTAACTGTAGGATGACGACGCGGCGATTGTTTGATAATCATGAAAGGATATGAATCGCAGATGATGTGTTAAGTCGTCAAGTATTTCTTATCAAAACTTGTGTTTATCAATACTGCTTACTTCCGTGATCTGTTCTTAGTATTCTCACAACTATGACGCACAGGATGAAATGACTGCAAGTCAGTTAATTGATATCTTCTTTTCTAATCAGTCAATCACGAACTTTCTCAATACCAACTACACTTCAAATTTACTTATTTATTGAAAGTGCTAAATCATATCAGCATATAATCACCAGCACTTCAACCCCACATACCTATCTCATGCACACAACGCCCACATCATGGGACCTGTGGGTTGCCCCCGTCAGGTGTGCAGAGCTCATTCTCCACTGGGAGTCCAACACCTGACGGCCCCCTGGATCCCCTTCCAATAACAGGGGGGGGGGGGTTGAGTTGACAACACCACCACCAGAACTAAATTAGATATGATCAGGTTTTTATTAGCATTTCATATGTTTTAGCAAACCTTTAACCTCAGTGTCTCAACGACGGACACTGTCTGGACAAGAGTTTGCTTGATATCAAGACGTGCACAGAAATCCTGCTTAATTTGTCGTAGGCCATAACAGAATAAGAGCGTTCGATTGACACAGGTCAAGTCCAATTCGGTGCATGGTAGAACCGACCGACAAACACCGCCCTTGACGGTATCGGCACTACTAACGCCGCCGCCGTTTGAAATATTGGCGTACGAGCATAGTTGCCCGCTTCAGAGGTTTATAGGAAGTAATGGTTACTCTGTTTACTTACTTGGTTAGACGCTTCGAGTTCTCGACGCTGTCTTGCACTAACTAACTTAATGCTACAGTCCACTGTGCATTATGACGCCACGCTGCACTCTTCGCACTTCAGTTGAATCTATAGCGATGGACATTGGAAACATTGATGAGTACCTGTCCACGTATTGAAGACGCGAAGGAATCATGTGCTTTTGCATAACCACTGATCAACCTACTGTAAAACTTTTCTGGACTATAGCAGAAGATAAATGCCCTCGATAATAATTCGATTTCTATGCCTAGAAATAGCAAGATGCTTGCTGGCCGATTACAGAAATTTCAAAAAGGGTGATACCTAATGACTGACTGTTCTATTTCTAAGTCCTGAAATAAACGTTTGCATACAACGAATTCATGATATACAGCCACAGTGCGATAAGAGATTTGAACAACCATGTAGCGATAAATCATTTGATGAATGTAGACATAGTCGTGCAATAATATTTATCAGATATGCACTACTTTTCTTATTTCATTAGAGCACGGCATGCGAATTTTTCGCCTTATAATGATCATGTAGCATTAAATTCAATTATGATATCTCAGCTAATGTAGCGATTGTAATGTCCCGACAATTATTCATCATGTTTGTCCGACTTTTTTTACGGAATGTTAAATATAAATGTTAAAAGAAAAACGAAAATAGCATTAGAGAAGCTTCAATCTATGTTGTACCTAATTGCTTGAAAATTAAGCAATTGACTGTTTCCCATGTCTAGCTCACCTTTTTGTTTTTTCATCTTATTAGATGTGCTTTTTGTTTTTTTTCAGGGGTTCGTTAATTCCGGATACATGAACGGAATGTCGCATGTAAGTATGCATGTATTATTTCAACAGTGTGATCTAGTGATCTCCATGGATTCTTCTGTGTGTTGTATCCGGACAGTCAAGCTTTTAAAAATTGAAAATGCATGCGTCTGAGACTAAACCTTCCTTAAACATATTTCCGAATCTGGAAGAACCCGGCCTCAAATTTACAAAACCTCCGGCTGGTGTTATATGTGGTCTCAATTTTTTCATCATATCGGGGTTTTCCGTGAAGTTTACCCTTAGGTTAACATTCGGTTCTCAGACGAAATCACCCGCAACTGTCTATACATAATTCACCCTCGAGCAAGGTTTTGGAAGTTCAAATACTTGCGCATATCTCTTGAAAATGAAAATTATGCTGTAAAAGTGTGGTTAGTCTTTTTGATAACAGTAGCAGTCTGCTGATCTACAACAAATTGTGCAGTAAAAATCTGTTTCAAAATCTGCAGTGAGAAGCCATTGTTAGAAGGCTCTAAAATAGTATCTGTAAGTTAATCACGACAGAGTATGGTTAGTTAGCGTGAGAGAATTAGTTCGGCGCTTCTAATCGTTTAATCTACGAGTCAATTTTAGCCCACTGGCACTAACCAACCTTTTTTCACGATTAGGGTTTATTCTCGATGCCGTTTCGAAATCTGTATCGGCACCTCAACCTCATTTTCCATTTGACATATGCCCAACTGACGATGCAAGTGAACTCCAATGTAGACATAAGCCACAGTATGTAGCAGATCTTGACGACATTGTGCAACGTCGCACCCTCAGCCGATATGCGATATTGTAATAGGACTAGTCCCATCTAAACAGCATGCAATAGTATTTAGGGCCATTTAATTTGACTCACCTTGTGATGGCATGATTCTCTTCCAACATTTTCTATCTCTTATTTTGAACTGTAAACATTCCCTTTTGAAACCAAAACCGGCAATACCTTCTTTTCGTTTGCTTTTATAGAATTGGTTTTTGAGTATTTCAGTAAATAAATCCTGGTCGACAGTGCGTTTCTTATCGATTTGCTACATTCATTAAACTCACTGTAACTCGTTGCAATGACTCACATTGTCTGCCAATCAAGCGATGCCTTTTATCACTGCACATGTATGTGTGTCACATGTGAGGTTGCAATAGATATCCGACTTTCAGTGGTATTACCAGCGAATTTCGGGCTTTGCCAGTCCTTTATGAAATAGAATTTAACCTCAGTGCTAATACCAGCATTCCACTGGTAAGTTACCAGTTTATCAGTGGTAACAGTTTTATGAAATAGGCCCCAGTTGTCCCCGGGTGACTTTGCTGCGGAATCGGCCTACCCATCTTGCATTTTTTCAATGATACAGCGTTTAGACATAAGATGAGTCTGATATGTATACTTATGTGCATGAGCTTTTCATATGTGTGGAAGTTACAAATGTACGAAATAGGAAAGTCAATTGTCCTTCTTCTTGCTTGACAATAGTAATTCCAATTCCTAGTTTTGTATAATGCATATACTATCTCAGTGACAATAGTTATATTAATAGTATGTCAATATATAATTAAGATATAATAATATTTAGATTTCGGTTTCTAAATTCTATGCGATATATAGGATGCCAAACTGAGAGCATGGTAATAATAATTTTGCGATTTTTTTTGCACAGGTGATGAGATTTGCCTGTATTCAGCAAGGAGATGAGACATCGTGTGATCAAAGTGTTTAATATTCCATTATGAAGATGAGGAAACAGCAGGATGCGCTAAATCAAGAACAATTTGCATCGTGTGATTATTTGAAACTGTGTTTTTCTTTAATTGTAGTTCCTTCTGACAAATTATTGTGCTTGCTTATTTTGTTGAAAATGACTTAATAACCGGTATTAATTAAATTTGGGATTCTTATTTTTCCGGAATAGAGTTTCCTGCTAGCATTTCCATTACTGTTTTCAAAGGAGGTCTAAAGGTGGAATTATCCGGAACAAATTATTACCTGTTGAGTGGGTTAGGGATGATACTTTGGTTTCGGTCCGGAATCCTTCAATTTTATCGTTCACTGTTGAGTCTCTGTGGGTTTGAGACCCCAGGCAGGCTGGGTATTCAGACCCAAGTATAAATACACCCTTATGAAGCATTTTAGTGTGCTCATAGTTGTTTTGAGTCAATTAAATATATAGAAAAGAAAATGTACGGGACCTCCTGATCCTTACTTAATTAGACTATAGTCCCCAAAAAGTCCTATCACAACAATGATAAAAAATCACGACCAGTTTTTCTGCACGTTGATTATGCTCATAAACCTACAGTAGGCTACATGTTCTATAGACATTCTAAAATGTTGGAATAGACTTTCAATGTAAAGGCCAGCAGATAATACACAATTAATTAAGCTCAAGTATTGCACTTACAAGTCCAAATCATTAGACGTCATAATACAAAGCCATAATGCCTACGTTTGAAGTTAAGTCAATTAAGTATTGCAAAATATTGCGAAACTGTATTAGAAAATCAAAAATAGTGGGCATAGTATACAATGTAGTATATAATACTCGCAGGCCAGTAAAGTAGAAATGACCAAAAATGAATTAGAATATAGTAATCTCATGTTTCTTAGACAAGTTCGTGGACCTAAGTTACATGTTACTCATTCTTTATTTCAACCTGGATCTGGGGCATCGGGTCTTGGGTCCACTTTCGGTCTAGGTCCAAGATTTGCATCTGTAGAGTGGATGAAGTGATCATTATTGAGTAGTCAACTAACAGCATTGTCAATGTAAAGACAACACGGCCAATGCGTTGTGTAAAAAAATATATATTAATCACTAAATATTAGGCAATTGAAGAATTTGTGTTTTCTACCTAACATATTGAGTTGAGCCTACAGCCTACTCTTTTGGAGAGGTGCAGTCTGCAGAGGCCGATGAATATATGATAATAAAATTACTTCTATCTGAACTGTCTGGATTAGTTTTCGCGTTTAATAAGTCACATAAATTACGGATGGATGAAAAGTTAATTCATGTCATTGATCTCCTAATCTCCATTGAACTTTTTCAATTTCTGTGCTATGGAAGGAAAGCGAGGACCACCCTACTCCTTCTGTAGATAGTGATGATAAATCCAATATTCGGTCGGTACGCCTGTATCAGGATTATATCAAATTTGAAGCGAATCTGAATAATTATTAAGTCAATTGTTCATCCAATTCAGCTATATCTTCTCTGCTACAATTCATTCTCTCATTGATGACAAAACTTCCCATTTTCGTACGAAGACGAGTGAGATAAAAGTTACACCAATCAGATCATTGGATTGCAGCTGTTTGTGTGGACGTGAGTGTGTCGTGTGTGGCGTCAGGGGTTTACATGTATTAGATTTAGTTGATACGTCAATGCGATGCGAGTAAGATTGACCACGCGTCGCGTGGACGGGGATAGTTGATTTATGCCACTCATTGCAATATGCATACTTTTCGGTGTATGAATAGTAGTTAGGGAACGTGGCTCTTTGATGTAGGTACGCGTAGTCGTTTCGTATGCTTAGTTTTCTTGCTGAAACAATTGGAAATTACGTCAATTATATCGGCGGTGCTGTAAGAATAAAATCTGTTTGAAAGTACATTCATGTATCGTTTTTAATTCGAAATTGGGAACTACTGTTGTTGTCGGTTAACTCAAACTTTTTTGCCGATTTCTTCTCTACATTCTGAGTACATGCTCATTATATCTAATTGCCTTGCATGAGGGAGGATCGTTGTGAAGAAAAAGATAATTATAAAATACTGAGCTAAAAACACAGCGTCAAGCATTTTTTCCGGGTTCTCATTACGTCCAAAGTGGGCACCAGACTCGGCCCAGCATTTGTCATTTTTAACTAGAAGAGTTTTCTTCTAAACTGCATTATACAATCGAGTTTGCTTGGTCTGTAAGCATTAATGTAATGGCGTCTACTTATATCACTAGACATTGATGGTCAGCATGAATTATGAGCTTTCTTACCACGCTCTCAGTCACGCTCGGGATTAGTTAATGATAATATGGAAATGTTCTTTACAGGCGTCGCAGTCATAAAGTACGCCATAACCATTTCTGAAATTTCAAAAAATCGAAATGCATAAATCCTCTAATAAATCTCTATTAATCCAATCTGAACTGATTTTGAATAAATTTGCAAATTATCTTCACTGTATTTGCTTTTAATTAGAAGCTACGTCGATAGGGGTAAACTTTGTTCGTATCATCTAAATCCTCCATATTTCATTCATCTAGAATTTCACAACTTGAGGCCTAGAAATTCAATTTTTAATGAATCCGAGTGAGACATAACAGAGTCTGGTTTAACGTCGTTCATTTTGAATTGTGTGAATCAGACACATTTCGGTTGCGATGACAAGTAGGATTGACTTCAAGTGCCAACTTTAGAACACAGCTTCCGTCATATAGCTACTTCGTATGATTCTTCCTATTGCTTGCGGATTAAGGAAATGCTTGCGATAGCATTTACAAAGTGAATGAATGTTGCATGCTTAACATAAGCATGACAGTTGTCCTGACATGAAGTTGCACAGAAACATGGGAAAATCACATCAACCCTTCTTGATTTTATGTTATATAGTGTTTGTATTATTTTTATGGATGTTTTCTAAATCGATCTCCATTTACATTACTTTACGAAAAATGAAAATTGTACATTAATTTTAAACCCTGCGCTATTCTACTAATATTTCATCTGTATCCTTATTTTGGTATTTCTTGATAATCTTTATATTCAAATTTGCGAAAGATGGTTGCATCATAATGTAATCATGCAGTATCATGTAATGCAAAATACCAGGATGTTGTATTCTGTTGTTTACTTTTATGCGGATGTTTTCATAACCATCTACAGTGCTTTCAAATTATTTTTCATTGATAAGCTAACTCATCAAATAGCCAGCATCTTAAGTTATTTTCTTTCAATGCTGAGCTCATTAGTTGCATTTTCTAGTTGAATACCTTTTAAAAAGTTCATGACAAAACGTAGCGAATTTTTCTTTGTTAGATAGACTCCTCAAGCACACATCTGATATAATTTCCTGTTATCTTAGAGCATTATGAAGTTAATATTCAAGACCATCTCTTCAAATGTATTTCGTATTGTATAACATCTGCAAGAATCATTAAATGACCACGATGAAAGTAGCCGCCAGTCATCGAAAGATGGTGATGCATTATAATTATGCGATAATTTTGAATTGCTGCTGCGGAAGCCCTCGTGCTTTTTGTGCAAAAATCTATTGAGTGTTTTTTATCACTAGGGTTCAGCTGTGTATGATGTAATGACTGATGTATCCACGAATACTTAGTGGATTAAGATGAAGCAAAGGAATTATGAGCGACCGCCCTCAGAAGAATACTGTGAACACCGTCGGGATACATCAGGTCGCATCGAACCTCTTCTGTCGTAGCTCCGGAGACAAGTTAGCTCAATGACAGAATATACCTAGCAAAACATCGGCTCATCTTTTAGTGCCCATTTCATCAGCATTCACGAGCCTGACTTTACATTTTTGTGCATGAAACAACTCAAATCACTTGGACAATTCAATGTGATGCAGATACTCATAGACGATGTCAATACAATGCAACTGTTATGAATAGATGAAGTGACAATGAAAATGCATACATTAGAGGCTTGATTTAGGACCAGGAACTGATATCACAGCAATGTTATTGCGTCACTACTACGATTTTGGTGGTGTCCGTGGCTAGGGTAGAGCATTGTTTCCTGATCATTGCGATAACATCTGTCAATGACACACAAAATCTGTGCGCTGTATGTCTCTTGTATACACGAAAGTACGAAAGTTGGCGGGCTCGTCTATTTCGTCCTCGCATCAACACCAACTTGTCGATCGAGTAAAATAACGGCAGTGAATGGTTGCATGACCAACTTTGATTGGATGTACAGAATATAGCGCATATTGCGTAGAATGATTGAAGTAGAATGCATATCAATATTCCCTGAGGGATATTTTCCACAGATGTGAGTTTAAGCGTCATACCGAAAGTTAGAAGGAGATGCGGTGCTTTTACTGCACTGTAAAGCAAATTTCTCAAGGGGAGTGTGCAACAATTCAAAGCATTACCTGCTCGTTAATTCTTAATTTCTTGGTGGCAACTTGTATATAGTTGTGTGCTGTCGTTGCTGTTAATTATGTGCACGTCATCAACATGTCGCTTCATTGTGATGAGACGCTTCCCAATAGCTTGTTTCTTTCTCTCAAATACTTTGATTCCAAGAATAATCATACACCTTTGCTATTGAAGCGTAATCGTATTCATAAGGGCGCAGCATCCTTTAGGTCTATGCATCCTCATCACTTTTTGGGGGTCGGCCCCTTAGATGATGATAATGCTGATGAATGTTTATTTTGCATTCAGTATTGGACTAATACCATGTGTATTATTCATAAATTTTTAGATCCATTATTTTCCAATGTACATGATGTGTCATGAAATTCTCTAGTTGAATATTCATACGTTTTCAAGCTAATCATTTATTCATTATTCTTATTAAGAAGCATCAGATCAGAAACGCGCCCCGAAAATTGCGATATTTGACTGATCATGGTTTTATGAACGGGAGTATGTTTTTATTTGTGCGATATATACCACAATTCCAATCCATTTAATCGTTATATAGTGATGAAGCTTTAACGTCACTACTCTCCATGCTGGGGGCTTGGACTGTGCTGACACAGTCAGACGTTTCTGGAGCGTTGTGGTACTTTTAGTCCGGATGCCCTTCGTGCCGACTTCCAATGACACTTTCGGGACCCGACCTCTGATCCAGAGATCTTTATATAGTTAATAATATAGATCCAGATATCTTAATCTCTATATACGAGGGGCGTTCCAAAAGTATCCGGACTGAGTCCATAACTTTGAGAGTAATGATCTGATCCCTCTGAAGTTTAGGTATGTTGAACCCATTATCATCATTAATAAGCACAAAAAAATTCATCCCGATATCTTAGTTGGTTACAAAGCTGCAAATATTTTAGTAATGTCACTACTTGAAATTTAGTGACGACCAAATTGATTATTAGGAATCGTAAGATCATATCATTTATTGTTTCTTTTCTTTCTTATGAATTCTTCTCACGACTTTGATGTCTTCTATTGCTTTAGAATGTTGACTGATTTAGTCAGATGCAAAGTTTGTTATTGAATTGCACTCGTCTCATGGATTTCACTGAGCTGCGTTCGATGTTCATGATTCACGAATTGTCACATTAAAGTTAATGACCTAATGATTTTTCGATCAATCGTCGATACAGTCATGCGATGGAAGATACGAGTATTCAGAAACCGGAGAGCCAGCGCGCAATCATCGCCTTTTTGACATTCGAGGGGTCTACACCAACAGAAATTCATTCGAGGCTAGTCAATCAACTTGGCTCATCTGCTTTGTCACGAACTCAGGTTTTTTTGCATGGGCAAAACAATATCGTGAAGGTCGCCAGAACATCAGCGATGAAAGTCGATCGGGTCGCCCAGCGGATGCCACTAGCCAACATGCAATCGCGAATGTCGAGAAAGTGATAATGGAAGACCGACGGTCTACAGTTTCTCAAATCACCATCAAGCTCGGCTTATCTCGTGGAACTGTACACCGCATCTTGAAAGACCATCTTCAATTGAGTAAACTGTGTGCTCGTTGGGTGCCAAAACTGCTGAATTCAGACCAAAGAACTCGAAGGGTGGAATGCTCACAAGAAAATGTGCTGGCGCTTCAGACCGAGGGAGCTGATGGATCCTGGGCACGCTTCATGACAACTGATGAAACTTGGCTGCCATACTTCTCTCCCGAAACCAAAGAAGCATCGAAGCAGTGGTTGACGAAGGGTTCCACGCCCCCCGTGAAAGCAAAGTCTTCTCCAATGGCAAAAGAAGATCATGTTGACTGCTTTCTGGGATGAACAAGGCATCATCCACTTGGACTTTCTTCCCGACTCCACTACAATCAATGCGGATTACTACTGTGGAGTATTGCAAGAAGTCTATCACCATCTTCGACATCGCCGTCCAGGAAAGAAATCGGAAGTGATCCTGCTCCATCAAGACAACGCCAGACCCCACACCGCTCGGAAAACGATGGGGAGGATAGATGATCTGTGTTGGGACATCGCACCGCATCCGCCATACAGCCCAGACCTGGCACCGTCGGATTATGCCTTATTTCCTCAACATGAAAAGCATTCTTCGTGGAATGCATTTCGACACAAGGGAGGAGCTGGAACAGAAGACGAGATCAGTGTTGGCGTCCATCTCACCTGAATGGTTCAAGTCTGCCATTCGCAAACTTGAAGATCGTTGGAAGAAGTGCATCATGTTGCAAGGTGACTACATTGAGAAGGTTGCTCTGCCACAAGAAGACTGTTAGTTTGTAACGTGTATCCCCTTTTCTTTTTTGATAAAAAATGTTTAAATATCCATTTTCTTTTTTGACAAAATATTGTTTTTGGTCGTCACTAAATTTTAAGTAGCGACATTACTAAAATATTTGCAGCTTTGTAACTAATAAAGATATCGAGATGAAATTTTTTGTGCTTATTAATGATGATAATGGGTTGAACATGTCAAAACTTCAGAGGCATAAGATAATTACTCTTAAAGTTATGGGCTCAATCCGGATACTTTTGGAACGCCCCTCGTAGTTAATAATATAGATCCATCTTTATACAGTTAACTTGCTGAAACTCAGTTTGAATTCGAATTTGTTGAGGCAAAGCAGTTTGTTGTTTCATGTAAGGGACGCACTGACGCAGGTCCTTTAAATTGAGGAACTCGTGTAAACATATATTACCCTGATGCGCAGGCGTCTATTCATTTAGAATTTGTCATTGTATAACTTTTCATGATTTAGACCGGCCCATTTATAGGCGCTGTTATTATTTTCTGACAAATCGAAGAATGCAGAACATTTTCTCTTAAAGCAGTGTCCAATCAGGGGTCGCTCATCTCTTTCACATGTCTTCATTACTTCATCTGTAACTCTAGGCACTTCATCCCTTAAAACCGCATGCATTTGCCTTCGCTTCGCCTTCCTCGCATTTTGCTACCCTGTAATTTCATCTTCAGCTTCCCACTTATGCATTCATCCTCTCTCCTCTTGACATGTCCGAACCACTGAAACCCACTCTTTTGAGGTTATTGGATTAGCTCTCTTCTTCACTAAAATATAGTAAGGATCTTTTTAAAATTAGGAATTTGCAATTGAATCTGTTCTCCTTTAAGTCACACAGTTCCTTATGAAAATATGGCATTTATCAAGATGCTTCGTTGTCTAGACAATCAACATAAATTGTTCGTATTACTGCTGTATTTGATTTCCAATGAAGCATTACATGCACATTTATTACCATGCAATTTATTATATGTGACGGTGTCTGGTAATACGCATGACTACTGTTGGTTGGTCCAACTCATGAAAAATGCATTTCGGCATCCCTGGTAATTATAGATATGGCATCCGACATCGTGATATCTGGAGAAACCAGCTCGATGTAACGGTGTTTGAAATCTATGAAGTAAGAATAATGAGATGTAAGAATATTCAATGTATTATATCAAGATGGCTTATGAGAATAATACATTTTTATCGTGTTGACATCTTTTCAGTAACTGCATGTTCAGACACTCCCTTTAGGTTGAAAGCGAACTGACAAATGATAGAAGACGAAAAATTTTTATTGAAGTCTGTAAAAAAATCATTTGGCAGTTACCACTTTTCCATTGAACGAACCACCCAAGAAATGGAGCAATAAAATCTTTACTTTATTTTTTTGGAAGGGGCATTATTTGCAGTCACAAGCGGAATCATTCAATTAATGATATCCGGAAATCATTTTTATAATTTTGTTGCATAGTCGCCCTATATCTACAGGTTTTTGACTGATAGAGAAAATTATGTGCTCTAGCAGCTATAGCGATGAAAAAATCCTTTTCAGTCCGTTATCGTGTGGTACTTTCTAATTATGACAGTTGCTTGTTTGCAGAAAACCACCTTGCATGATGTTCGCAGAACATTTTATGATCGGATAATAATCGGCATGCTGCTTCATTCAATTTAAATCAATACCCCGGGGTTATAACCCTGTTTCACACAGTCTAAATATTTTTGGTGATTACATCATTGATGTAGAACTACCAATTGCAATTTTATAAAAGTTAAGCGATAATTCAGAATTTTCAAATTTTTTCACAAACAGTCCGAACCAGCACGAATTTGTGCAGGGAACGAGATCGTACTTGCACCTTTTGCAAGCATTGAGTACCACTTCTTGACTGCTGCAAAGCTACTCGCCCGCCGTACCAGTCTGCCGGTTTTTACAAATATTTGAATTGGCAATATCATTCAATCAAAAATCTCAAAAAAAACCCATTATGATCCTAAAATAGTTTTATGTTCTGAGAAAATCACTTTCGGAAAATAACAATGTTGAATAGATGGATTTCTGCATTGAATACAACTAAAACACGTGTACCGGACCACCGGTGCTGTTATGACATGCATCTGGCAGGTATATGATTGCACTTTTCCTGATTAGCCAGTTAAAATGAATTCTTCAAATCTGTCTTTCGAAGTGACAATATACACGTATACTTGCAATAGCGATAGCTTGAACTTGTTTTAGACGTTTCTTCTTTTCTGATGGGATTTCATATGGAATTTACGTGATTTTCATCCTATTTTTCGTTTTTTATTATTTCTTCACAATCCATCATTTTTACTTGAATATTTAAATGATTTTGCGATACTTTGGATTTATTATGAAAGCGTCGCAAGCATTTTCATTACCCTTAATTGATCAGTCAGGTATGATGTACTGCAACATATCAAGTTTTACTGTGCGTCCATTTTTATCCCCAATTGATGTCTAGATTAACCTGAGAAATTTCCAACAAATAATGCAAGGCAGAAACGACAGTAATATTTGTCTTAGTAATACATTTTGAGCTGTAAACAGAAGTCACTGCCGCTGGCTATTGGCATTGTTCTTCGGTCGACGCTCAAACCTACAATGACAATTTAAGTTGACAGTAATTGAATCTGAAGCTGTTGTTGATATGATAGATCACAGAGGTGTAAATTTAATGACGTCAATCCTTTCCCTTTCGACTGCTATAGGTTCTGAGTCACGACATCAAGTGTGCGATAGAAGTTGATGTTTGGATAATCAACCAATATTGGTTTCCATGTTGTGACATAATGGCATCTGATAAAGTGTTGTCATGATAGTGGGAGCATCATTTTCTCACTCAATATTAGGGATAGCTTTACACAAAAGCGAATTTGATGCTATCTGTCCTCTAACTGATCCAAGTCGATCAAATCAAACACGTAAACACAGTTTAAATTCTGTTGATGTTGGTTAATTGGGTGTAGAAAATGGGCATTCATTTAGAAGAATGATACAAGAAAACTCTATATATCTGCAAGTTGCAACTTGAACATACAATTATCCGCACTATGTGTCCTGTTTTGTGAGGGTGAACAAATCCTCGGAATGTCCTCCGAAGTCATTTAACTCTAAGCTGGTCACCTGAAATGAAGTTTCTTGACAAACACTTTCTGTTGAACGAAATAGTGAAACTTTCATGACAATCTAAGGTGTTGGTTATAATGAACGAATATGCTGTATATCTAGATTCTACATATTGATGTAGTCCCTATTAGCACTCTTCACATTTAGGGGTACCACCAATAGTGATTTTGATATTTATGCGAATATTATTTCCTTTATTTGGTGACATTTGAACTCTGCCTGCGTCCGGAAAAGATAAACACAACCTGAAGCAACCATCATGGATATTCAAGCCGCTTGCTAACCAATATGCGTTATTTTCTTTGAAATGTAGTTACTCTGACAAAATTATTTCTGGTTACTTTTGTCTTAGTTATGCTGATTTCAAATTTCATGCGTTTTTCAGCACAACATGGGATGTAGTCTACAACTGTTTTTATGAATACTAGTAAGGCCCCGGACTTCGTCCAGGATTTATATGCATAAGTATGTTAAATTAAGACAGTGCACATTGTATGTATGCACATTGTTGCATATCAAGTTTACCAACTCATTCGCCTACACTGATTGGCTGTCTTACCATTTAGATCGCGTTCTCATTGGCTGTTGCTGAATCCGTCGTGAAACATTAGAATCAATGAGACGCATGTCTAGCGAGGCAATTTTTTAAAGCAAATGAGGAGTTCATTTGTAAATTTAATGTAGTTACTTGTGTAATTAATATTTTTTCGGTAAAAAATTACTCAAAAGTCTACTTTTCTCTGTAATTATGATACTTAGGGAAATGAGACCGGGCGGTTTTAACTACAAATTTTTTGTTCTATTAAATGGTAGTATCATATTGGCGTAAAGTTCCATGGTTTAGGAGGAGTTTGTCGGCGTTTTGCATTTTATATATAAGATGTGTATTAAATACAAGCATGTTTGAAACGATTTTTAGAGACTGTAAAAGGCTGTCAAAGCTTTCTCAGCCATCGATAACCTAAAGAAAATCTGTCCCGATTGACCTGTCTTTTTTATATTGTTTTCCTTGTTATTTATGCTTGAAATCATCAAGAAAGATACATTTTGTTTGGCTTCATGCAGTTCACTTTCTCTCGACGTTATCAACATTTCACGTATGCATTATATTGATATCGAATAGCATGCTAAATAATGCATTTTACGTGGTTCAATAAAATATCCGTAATAGAAAGTTGAGTAGATAGTGTAATATAGTTAAAAAGTTCACAGCAAGATTTGATTAGCTTGTAATTATCATAGGACATGAACAATTAAAGCACAGAAATTCCTTGACAGCTATAGACGCTGTGTTTCGCCCTACAAGTACTCCTCAGTGTGACTCGGAATGACCCGAACTGGCTTGTGATATCTAGAACGGCTGAACAAGCAGAAGGACTGCTTAACAGACTGCTCTGCGTTTATTTATTTTGGCTTTGCCGTGCGGCTGATAATCGCAAAGATTGCAGAGAACCAGTTCGCCTGGTCATAAAATACAAAGATGTCGTCAGACTTGAATTGGCTAAGTCAGGATAAATGAACACAGACCAACCTGTTACATAGTCCTTCGGCTAGTTAACCATTCTAGATTTACAATCTAGCTTAGGCCATTCAGAGCCGCATTGACGAGCCCTTGTAGGAGGAAATGCAGCGTCTACTGCTGTCAAGGATTTTTTATGCATTAAAATGCAGCGTCTGGTGCTCGAGTCCTGTGATAATTACAACCTAATCAAATCTTGCTGTCAACTTTTCAATTGTAGTACACTATCTACTCAACTTCACATTACGGTTTGGGGTTTGGACTGAATATTCGGCCGCATAGCATAATCATTTATCAAAATATTGCACCAACAGCTGTCCAGGTCCATGGACTTAACTGAATAATAAATCACCAATTCCCAATATTCTATTGAACTACATAAAATGCATTATTTAGCATGCTATTCAATGTCAATATATGCATATGTGAAATGTTAATGAGGTCGAGGGAAAATGATTTGTATGAAACGCAGCGTCTATCGCTGTCAAGAAATTTTTGTGCTTTAATTTTACAAGTCTGAGGAGACATTTCAATGAAAATTTTCGGATCAGAAATGCAATTCATTTGAAGTTAGGAAAAATGGAATCAAAGTTTTTCCTGTGTTATACGTTGCGTAGTTCTGGAAAAGTTGTTTTCTATGAATATGAGCGGTCTAAGTGAGTTTTTCCCATAGTTGGTATAGGACATGTACTGTATGTGTTTTAATTTATACAGTTGCGCTACGCCGGAAGTTCTTTGTTAGTCATATTACGTAATGCAAAGAAAAATGGTGAGAATGTGTTGTTTGCTGGTTTATGGAATTACTCATTTGGTATGCTTATTTTGATTATCCGATAGTTATTTCATTGATGTAGAAAGGGGAAGATAATGCAGTCTCGCGAGAAAGTGAAGCCAGCGGTTGACACTGGCGATCGTGTAATAGTGGCAGAAAGTGAACGGGCGTTAGCTTCCCTAAATCAGACAGTCTCAAATGCGCATCTAAGCATTGTCTATATGTATTTCTGTACTTATCATTGAAGTACATAAGAAAATTCCTTTCACTTCGCTATCTTATATAGACCCATAGCAAATGTTATCTGAAACATACACTCGTACATACACTCGTACATAGGCTGAAATATTGTTAAAACATCACAAAAAATTTGTTCACAAAAAATGAGTGATCGGTGTGTTGCCATGTTGGCGCCAAGACATTGTCCAGCTTTGAAATTGGCAGCAAGACCATCAGATACCACAGCTTTGACATGAATACCAATTTCGTAAGCTCTGTGGATTGTATCGCGTATAACGGATGCAAGCATTTCACTTTGACATGATCAGTGAAAAAATATGCCACTGGATTTTCCATCCTCCCACGGACCAACAAGTTGCAAAACCAGTGCACTAGTCGCAGTAGTTTCGGGAATCGGCCCACCACCATAATCCTTCGCCGCCATAAACATCCCTCTGTAATGAGGAATTACTAATTAATGCATAATAATCTAGTTAATCATTATGTCCTTGAATAGAGGTATTAATAGCATTTACTTTTTATATGCCTATATTATGAAATTGATTGACACGATCAATAAGAGTATGATAGTAGTATACATGATCAATAATTTAATAAAAATTATGTATTAGAAAATCTTATTCTAATGTATATTTAATCTATTCAATCTAATTCACATATGCTGCGATGCACTCGATAGATATACAATACTTATTTTCGATTATAGATTTACAAAAGTTTCATATGCTACTTACCGTGAAGAATCCAACTCACAATTTCCGTATGCTCATTTCATCCGCTATGAGAGAACATTCCCGCATTCTTGAGTCACGTTCGATAGCTTTCGACAAATAGTGAAAAACATTTTCCAGTATCCCAGGGCTACAGTCAACATTTGAAGCCCATGCTCGAATTGTTGATGGGTGTGATAAGTGAAGAACGGATCTGACCAGTTTGTATGCTTTGGGACTGTAATAATGTAAGGAAATAACAAACTTGGCTACGTCATTACAGTAACGATAACCACAGGGATGTCTTTGGGAATTTTTGAATTCATCCTCAAACAATTTCAGGCTTAATCCACTAAATGATTCTTGTTGACGAGAGTCAATCAGGTATTTTTTCTTCAATCCAGCTATGAGGCTTTTAAAAGATGTTGTACTTTTCTTTTGACGTCGAATTCTTTGGTCTTTTGTTTTTATCTTGCGTCTCAATTCGGGACATGAACAGCTTTTTTCTTCAATTCAGCTATGAGGCTTTTAAAAGATGTTATACTTTTCTTTTGACGTCGAATTCTTTGGTCTTTTGTTTTTATCTTGCGTCTCAATTCGGACATGAACAGCTAAAACATAAAATATTTTGTTAAGTATTGAGTAGTTGATTATACGCGTCACTGCGAGATATTTTGTGTTGTAAACTATTTATCAAAGTTCGCATAACTGTGTCAACATCCTCGATTATTATCATAATTACTCTTCATGTAACAAATTTCGAAGGGTCTCATGTAATTAATAATAATATGTAGAATTCTTGTCCTACAAACTCTAATAATTTATGAAGGCAAGAAAATACCCTACTCTTCAACAATTTATGAAGATACGTAAAGGACATGTAAATTCATAACGTGTACTATTCAACATAATTTATAAGGACGTGTATATTTCACTATTCTGATGAATTGAGTAAATAATTGAACACTTACATGTTGACTTGGAGTGATTGATCTTTTGATGTGGATGTGAAGCTTTCGTCGAAAGAAAGTGGGTCACAATTTCACAGATGTCCCGTTTCATGGGCGATTTGCGTCGATTAGGGCGAGAGGAAACCATCCATATAAACAGGATAACCGGGAAACAAAGAGGAACAGCATCCTTTCTAAGCACTCGATGGTTCGAAGGTTCGACGACATCTTTCCCATCTCTTCTGTAAATCGTATCACCAGTTTTATAATCCGGGTCTGAGAAATGGACGGAGCAAACGAAACTCAAACCTTTCTTAGGTTGAAAATGTTTTCGTCGGATCGTGATAGTCCATTGCAGTGTTCTCTCTGGATTTGACAGAGGGAAAGCATGGAAGGATAGATGAGTTCCTTTAGTTGCTCTATTCGAGCACAAAGGTACGCAGCAACTCTTTACCATAATCAAAATCGACTGAGAGGCAAGAATGCACTTTGCCTTTATATAAGGATAACACGTGTGATGTGCTATCAGTTCTATCTTTCTGCCACTACAACACATGTCGTTCGTGAGTCACCTGGCTTCATTTCAGATACACGTGGAGATAGCAGACCGCGCAATCTTCCCCTTTCTATATCAATGAGTTATTTGATCATGACTTATTGGTACAATACGCGCTGTAATTAAGCCGTTGGTGTAATATGAACGCTAGTCGTTCAGAATTTATGGAGCACAGTCAAAAATATAGCAATTACACGTTTGAGAAATTCCATTTTGTAAAATGGTTATTTTTTCGCCTTGCGTATCAAGAGTTGTCTGTATTTGGTAGAGTTCATGGATCTTCTTTAAAAAAGCAGATACGTGCAGTTACTGATTCAAGGAATGGTAACTCAGTTGTAGTCGCATAAGAGTTAAATTTCTTTTCATTATTAAATAACAATCATTATCCTTTTATTTTTCAGAATCCAAATGTACCCAGTCCAATGAGCTTGCCTCCTCAAGATCCAAATCTTCCTCCTGGACCTGCACCCGGCTTCTTCCCAGGCTCAATGCCGGTACCTGGCTCTGATGTACGGCAGCCTGGGCCGATCCCCATGCAACGCATGCCCTGTCCCCGATTACCTATCGGCTACGTCCAACCTCCTCGACCCGGTCCTCCTCCGCCCCAGTCCGGGCCTGGCACTCCTGGCCTGTTATCTGGCTTGCCTGGGTCCCAATTGCCGCCTTCCCGTCCCAACTGGATTCCAACTAATCAGCAGTACTCCTCTGCGTCCCCCGTCACCTTTAACGGTCCTCCTCCTAGTTCTGGAACGCCGGGCATCATGCAGAGTCCGCAGGTGAGGCCAACATAAACCATATTGTCATTATTTCTATTTCGAAGATAGTTTCGTTCTCTCGCCGTCATAATCGTGAAGACATTCTTATGAAATGCATGTATTTCCACATTATCACGCTCTTTGATGAGCTTGCATCTTTTACTCCATGTCCTCGTTCTTTTACCAGATGCATTTAGAGGAAGTGACTGCTAGGCAACTCCTCACATTGTTCATATCCTCGTCACACTGAATAATTTCAATAGGTTTTTCTTCCAAATAACAGTAAGGTTGTGGAATGAGCTTCCTCCGGCATTTCTAGCATCTTTCAATTTTGAAGCATGTAAGAGGGCCGTCAACAAGCGTAGAGAACTGAAAATTCGAAGGATTTTTTGTCTCCTGACTTAATTGTAATCTTAGTTTTTGTTATGATCGCCTTATTCAGTATCTCTACTTTTGCTTCACGAGTTATGCAGTTATTAGTTAGTTACGATACATTTGCATCCCCATGTCTGTTTCTTCCATTTTTAATTTTTACCTGTCATATTCGGATTTTCAGCCATTCTATTATTAGCCTACCTAGTTATGCTGTTATTTATTTCGCTTGCAACTCCTCTGTAATCACTTTTTCCTTCACTTATCTGCTTCTTTGCCTTTCATCTTCTGTTAAGTAACAAAAGGTGGAGGAAAGGTTCGTCCTCATCCCACAAGCTTTGATTAAAGAGAAATATTTAAGGTATTGTTCTTACCTGTCTCTTTTCCAGCATTGTACTATTCAGTCTACAACGTACATGTACAATGTTTGGCGCAGCAGTTCTTTCTACTTAATGCCTAAAGCAGTTCTTCCTTGCTTGTCCAATTGGTTTCCTCAACCAACACAAACCCAATTACCTATCTTTAGCCATCAATATGCAGGGTGCCTGTAAAGTTCCAAAAGTCTTCAAGCACAAAAACTGGGCTTAAGGTTCCAGATATCATCAAAAGACCTAAAATGCCTTTCACAGTTTGAAATATTGGTTTTACCTTTCATAAAACTTTAAATCAGAGAACCTACAAGAGAGATTTTCAGACCGGTCCTGCGGCCGGCAACCGCCAGGCGGGACGCCGGAAGCAGACCGGTTTCACAGCAGTAGCAAATCATTAAAACTGCTGATTAGTCTAATACTTAACCTTTCAAACCTACAAGATCCAACCAAGATTGTGTAGGCCTAGCTAGCATAAATTTTCTGCATGGAATATTTTTTCACTTGCAGGTTTAATAACATATCAAGCGCGTTACTCAGATGAGGAGGCAGTAATTGCGTTTATGAGGTACTTGTACGAATGCGTTCAACTAAATAGGAATATAGCACAAATCTAGGCCCGATTATTGGTTTCCCGAAAATTAATATGATAAGTATACAAGTACGCTAATTGGGAAGCAATCTTGAATACCCAATTGTTGTAATTTTACTGAAAGTTTTTTTTGTTGTCTCAGACAGGGATATCTACGATAAATCCATGCCCTAATAAACAGAAAGAGAGGCGAGAGAATGCTATTATGCACCTAAGTTATTAAAGTGAGGACGAAGAAAAATTTATTTGAACATTGCCTATTCTCTTTACTGTATATTTAACTATGAAGTCAATAAAACATGATTGTGAAACCAGAGATTTTCAGTTGACCTACTCATGCTTATGATACCTGCGTTTTATAGTTATTGCCATGTTTTTATATATAGCTCGGATACTTAAAAAGAATTTGATTCATTTTGCTCTTACTAAACTGCTACACGTTCTGTACTCATGATGGCTAGTCACACCATGTACTTGATCTCATTCACTCACTTCCAGTGGCTTAGCCAAGGGGGACAAAGAGGACATGTCCCCTCCCCAAATGAAATCTGAGCGGGGACAATCTTTGTGTTTTATACGGGGGCATATTAACATCATTCTATGCCGAATTATTGATTTATTAATGTAAGAATCTGAAATCCTACAGTGCCGCGCTTGGTTAATTTTCGCAAGACGAAATCAGATCATAATCAAATCAGATATGAATGAATATTAGGGCTTCTTCTGATTTACGAAATTATTAAGTATAGGCTTATATCAATTAAGCCACATTTATTCCCCCCCCCCTGAAATGAAATGCTGGCTACGCGACTGTTCACTTCACTTCTCGCTTTACGTTCTTCTTGGCCCATCGCTTGAGGTTGGATGGAACTTGATGGCCCATTTCTATTCGTCCCGATCTCGGGCAAGGATGTACTTGAACAATCAAGAAGGAAAGAATGAAAATTTGACGTAGGATATGCATTTAATAACTACAAACCAATCATCTCACATCCATTGGTCTATTTATTTTTCTGTGTCTGCTTATTGCATTGTCCAGCAATAAAGTGTGCCTATCAATAGATGAATGTTTGTTGGTGCAGGCTGTCTCCAGAAATTTTTCCTTTCACTGCGCATTATTATTGACGTAGAACTATTTGTTGATATCTTGTTCTCCAATGTTTATCGGTCATCTTCGCTTCAACACATGTTTATGACCCAATCGCTGCTGCTAGCTAGTAAGTAGCTGGAAAAGATACCTACTTGAAGATCGAAATTGAAAATTCCAAAATGAAAAAGGAAATTGAAATGTCCCTCCAATCGCCTCATCCACCTACTAACACCTAGAGTTCAATTTTATCATCCCACGTGCAGCTTCTTGCTCCTCGCGTACATTTGAAATCATTTTTATTCCTTTATTTTCATTATTTAGAAACCTAACCCGCATTTTTGCTTCTCATCATGTTTTTGAAAAGGCGAATTTGATCGCTTATGTCCTTTAAAGCCAAGAGAAATAATGAAACTTAGCAATGTAGTCAACTTTTCACTATAATACATGATACAGGTAAATAGTGACAACAATAGTTATTTACAAGTCAATTAAAGACAACAAAAGTTGGTATGAGTGTCTATAGCAGACATTCGAACTTCTTTCCCTTTTCTCTTTTTTCTCACATGCACACACAGGGCTCACACGCGCACACACACACACGCTTCCTTCTCATAAATGAAACGACTAAAAGTAACTCGTATAATGATGAAGAAACTAGTCACCAAATGACAAGGAGACGACGACATTATTGATTTCGGATGGGGTTTGTGTTCCCCAAAATACGTTGAGGCGAAGATCAACTTCAACCTCAGTCATTGGATCGATGTAACTGCGAAGCATTGACAGCTAAGTTATAACGTGTACGCTTTACTTCACTGGTTCGTCATGCGCATGAGAAGAAAGTTGTTGCGTTGTGTCACTGTTCATTGGATTAGATCGTTAAATCCAATTGTTTCTCTATTTACAATTTGGTCGTCATATTCATGTTTTGATCGATAAATGAGGAAGCCAAGCTGTCATAATCTTCAACCTAAAAGGCAACGATTTCATTTAGATTACCTTGATTGTTCACTTCATGTATTTTATTATTCTGAAAGCTTTGAATTCATTCGCTGATTGATCATGTCGTTATCACTTAGTGTCGCGCTGGTTTGACAGTAGTAACGACGTGATCCCAGTACTTTGAAGAACTTCTTGCTTCAGTTGTGTATGCGGTCTGAAACACACTTTGTGAGCTTTACCGATTCTTGCTAGATAAGAATGAAACATCGTGGTTATTGGCATGAGAACAAAGCTTTTCATCGCTTTTCACACTATTGTTTTTGGGTACAACAACTGTTGATTAAGTTAGACAAACAGTGGAAGCTTCTATATTCTCTTAAAACGATGCAAATGTGCACTTTTGTATATGATAACCAAGATTATAGCGCAATTATGGTAGATGTATGTTTTTATGAGAATTTAGCAACCACTTACTATTCTTGATAGAGTCATCTTTCGATTAAGTAAGGTAGCCATTAACGAAAGAAGGTAAACTTTTAATCAATGAAATACAAAATATCCTACTGGGTAAAGTAGCACTTGGTTGTTTTCAATGAAAGGAAGTAAAGTACTCATGTTGCCAATTTATTATAACTGGGAGCATGTACTAGTATCCCTCATGTAGCAGTATCCAATAGTAGTTTATCAGATAATATGTCCTTAATAGCATTTCAAGACATTCATTTTTTCCGTGATCATGCCCAGCGGTGTTGTGGCGATAATCTTCGGCTACTAATAACAGATATCTTTCTTACTTCCTCAGCACTAAGGGGCCTCCAATCAAAAAATGAGTAGTAGGGGAGAGCGAGGTGTTACGGGTCACCTCCCTGTAAGCCATACTTTCCAACTTGAACTGAGCATATATGAACGAAAACATTGTAAGTAATGACATATGGTGTTTCTGACTGCACAATTAATTTTTTGCCGCAAATTAGGTTTTCACGGAAATTTTAGCGCTCTTTTTGTAAATGTGTTTTTCTTCTGTTGAGTATGTCATGCTTGAGTACCAACTGAGATTTTGGCTGTGGAGATATAGCATGGTTAATCATAGTCGAGAAAACAAAAACGGAAGGCTGAAATATATTACACATTTTGTAGTAAAAGTTGATAGTTGAGATAGGCCTAGTTCGTATAGTCAGAGGGCCGCGCCTACAGTATGTTAGTACACCGACGTCATTATTTGGATTGCTAACTCAAACTGCAATATTGTAAATTAATAAGATATTTCATATCAGTATTTTTATATATTCATGTCATAACACCCCGAACTTTTGATAATGGCAAATCCGCCTCTGTTCAGGAAATTTCCCCTACAACAAATTGAAAAGGGTATTATGGGAAAATGTCATAAGGAACCTTGCTTATCTGTCCATAGCTAGTGATGTGGCCAAAAAGTTGATCATGGAACGGAATTAGTGGTCTCTGTAATCCCTTAAACTCAGGTGGCCCATAATACCGCGCTTCCCCTAATCCCAAAACTCGTCTTTCAAACTTCACTATATTCAAATGTGCAATAATATCATCAGGCATGCAAATTTTCAGCACTTGTCTGTGGGCCCCCTTCGAACAAGAAGTTGGAAAACAGATGTTCGGAACACCCATTCGCTCCAGAATGCTAGCTAGCCTGTCGTTTCAATTTTTCATTAATAATCCGAGGTTAAAAGTCTTCTAAGGTTCTAAGTTTTTTTTCAGTATTTATTGGTTTTATTTATTGGGAGGACTTTTACCATCATTATTTCACGGATTTAATTTCTTAAGATTTTTAAATGAAGACTGAATACTTATTTACATTAACGTGGCAAATTTAGATTTATGTATTCTATAAAATATTCTTGCGATATTTTTCTTGCTCATCCACTCTTGCGACCTTGCTTCCAGAATATCCTGGTTTAGACGTTTTCTGCTTGATTAGATCGACCTCCATTTTGACCGATCGTGGGCGTTTGAGGTCTTCGCTCATGTTTTGCAGGTCCTCTTATGTCTTCCTGCTCCCATTTTGCTGTCCAGATAACAGTTCTGGTGACTCTCTCATCTCCTTTTGTCACATGGACACGCCAATGTAGTGCTTGCTTTCTCGAGTCGTCTATGATGCTGTAGATACCAAGTGCTTCTCTAGTGCTGTCACTCAATTTCTTGTCCGATAGTCAAGTGCATCATTTTTGAAGTCTGCATCAATTTTCATAACATTTAGTAAGACTATTACAGAAGACTAATAGTAAGACTATCAGTAAGAAGCACAACACTTTCTATTGATTGACCTTCTTCGGATTTCAGAATAAAATGTAAAAGAGCTCTAATAGAGTTATAAAGTCAGTGTAAAGCAAAGGTTGTCTTTTGATTTTGTGATAATTTTCTTGTGTAATGATTTTTGCCGCAATTTCAATAAGCTTGTATCATTTAAATTGTCAGAAACTTCAATTCTTGAATGATGTAAGGACCAATTCATAAACCTGTTTTTTACCTGATTTTAGACTCACATACTGATCATACTGATAGTCACATGAGTTATCAATTCAAAAGCATCAAGCATCTAATAATTATATTTTTTCACTTCTTCGCAACCAATGAGAGGGCGCATAACTCACTTCACAGTCTTCTGAAGCTTTAGACATTATGAGAGTTTGAAAAAGATTCAAAACATGTCTGTATGTGTATTTCTACACCTTTCTGCCTTTTACTTTTCTATACCTTCAGAAATTACAATGTCACAGTGGAGCACAAGTAATCCAGGATAAATAAACACGGAACACCTTGAGTTTATCGACAATCTGTAATCTCATCAGTTACAGATGTTGAATGCTAGTTTGGGCCTTCCTGAGCTGTAACTGATGTCCTTATTGTTCTGCGTTTACGGCGGCAAGGAATCTGGTTTCTTGGTAGTTGTACCTACTCTTCAACCTCCTTTGATATCCATGGTTTTCTTCTTAATTTTATTTGATAAGTAATTTTTCGACAGTGGATTCGCATTGTCTTTTCGCTTCAAAGTCATCCCATGTCATGGAGTGATAAAAAGGTGAACTATTACACCGCATTTGAAATTAATTTTCAATTCTTTTATTACTGCCTTATAAAACATATTTTTCAATTAATAAGGTGCTATAAAACTGATATATAACACGTAAGGAAATTTTGGACTAAGATAGGCTTTTCTATATACTATAATGGATGTTGCAGGCATTTCTTACTTAACCTTTCTTCAACCATGAAGTGACAATAACAATTACTTAGATTGTGTCATCAGCCACACTGTCATCTCACACCAGGGTCATGTAATAACCTCGTGTGAGAAATTACCAACTTTTTCAGTATTATGCGTACAACCTAAGGAGGAAAGTGTGGCCGCGAGGACCTTGATGACTACTGTACGTTAATGTTAGTCATTTAGCACGCAGCAGCCCAGCTCGCATTGGTCACAAGTGTGACAGTTAATAATTACCACACTTGTGTTGTAATCGTAATTACAATTACTGCAATTTCTAACTGTATACATATATGTATAATATATAAAAATTATCAATCGTAGTGGCAGTGGAGAAAAATAATTAAATAACCTCGTTGATGTACAGAAGTTGGATGATAGTAATGTTTCTATTTGCCTCTTC
The DNA here is from genome assembly GCA_907163375.1 of Prostheceraeus crozeri. NCBI lineage: Eukaryota > Metazoa > Platyhelminthes > Polycladida > Euryleptidae > Prostheceraeus > Prostheceraeus crozeri. The sequence continues at coordinate 80,852 of CAJQUW010000835.1, forward strand.
TACTTCCCCCACCTTGCGATGTATATATCACTTCCACCGTTCTTGCTCATAGGAAGCTTTAAAGTCTTAAGTTGGGATGACCACCAATATTATTTCGCGACTTAAGTGTGAAATATAATAGATATACATACTCTAACCACATGATTATCTACCCAAATCATCAATGTCAAGTCTGAAACGTTTCAATGAGTTAGATCCAATAGGAAATGTCTGAAAAAAATTGAAAATTATCTTTTCAAGCTACATATTATTGGGCTTCCTAGATTGTAATGCAAGTTAGATACTTAATTGTATGAACATGTTTCTGTATTTTAACTGAGAAATCTGACTTTTTTGTTTGCTCGCACGCAATCATATGCTATTTACATGGGAAGTTTCCTTTTCGGGCATACGCAAGGAAGGGTTTTTTAGAAAATAATTTCAATTGATCGGTCGCAATCAATTGATTGCTGTTATTATTAAATGGTAATTAATTGATAGCTTTGATCAAACGATTGCAGTAAATTTATTAGTACCATAGAAAAATTAATTGATATACACGTATTTCATTCAATAATTGCATTTTATTTTATTGCTTCTTGCTGTATTGAAAATTAACTACTTAACTCGTATTTAATAGCTATCAATTTTTGATAATCCCTGATACTAAGGTAATGTGAATTGGCTCTATTCTCTGACTACTCTCCAACTTCCGAAAACTGACGGGCCATTAGAAAATGACTAAATAGTAAATAGTTGGTTATTGAAATATCATTTTTGTGAAACTTTTAGACAGTCAATGAACTACAGAGTTGATCATAAAAAACGGACCACCTGAATTATGTGAAACTTCAATCGATTCTCCTGCTTTTTCAATTTCATGTTACATTGACAGACCATACACCATTCGAGAGCTTGTGTTCTCAGCTTTTCAATGAGCTATTATATATTCATATCCGTCATTGTTTAAGGTGTACAGAGGTCAAAATGTGAAAATAGCCACTCAAAAACCTCAAATTTTCAATGTGGAAGCATGTGAGCATGATAATGAATCAAACGCGAGGTGAAAGGGCTTTCTCTGATCATTTTTTTATGCAATACCCGTCGAAATCGGTGTACGTTTAGAGAAGTTGTGATGTTCCAAATTCATTACTTAATTTACTGTTTCTGTATATTGTTGCCAAGTTATTTACATCTTTTGGCGGTAACGAGGTCATTTTCACGCTTTCAATATCTATGGTGTCTAGACGTCGGCTCTGCCATCAGGGATCGAATTGACCGCCAACCGAAAGAGGGTGAGGCTGAAGTGGGCTCTATAGCATTGCCATTGACTTTCTCAAATGGAATCGAGTTGTTTGGACTGATGAAGCGTTTGTATGTCTCCGAGGTCGCGATGGCCGCTTGAAGTTTGGATGAATTCAGTTGATGCAATTCTTGATCATTTGACATAGCCTGAATAAAGGAGGTCAAGGATTGCTTATTTGTCCTGCGATATGGATGAATGTCCGAACTGAACTCCATATCGAAAGGCACAACATGAATTCCGATGGATATGTAAAAAATTTGCACATTAATTGAAGCTCGGTGTGAGTCGATTAATTCTTCCTGTAGATGGTCTTTCTCGACTTGAAGTTTTGTTCAGGCAAGAGAGGGAGAGTTTATATCAAGTAGTAATGAATGGCCTAATCGAAGGCATGTCCTTCCGGATTCCACAAGTGATGAACTTTCTGGTGAGGTTCCGAAGTATTAGTAGCCACCACTGAACAACGAAGAAAATTTTGTTTCAACCTTTATTTTATTAGTCTGCCGAATTTGTACCTGTAATTGACAATAACTTCATTAAAGTCCGACAAAATTTGAGCGGTCAACTTTTTTATGATCATCACTTTATTATCTATTTCACAAGTTTCTGTTCGATTTTATATATCAGGTCGCTGTTAGGGAGATGTGTGTCTCATGATGGTTCCAGATATTCATACACCAATAATCGAGCATGTTCTGAAAGGTAATGGATGCTAACTGAGAATCAATGGATAGAAATAACCTTTAGATCATTTCATAATGATTACCAGCGAATGTTATGACATTTTATCAACTCAAGTGTCACATGAACGAAAGTCAAATTAATATTTTCATGGTTGGAATGTAGGTTCCTACCAGGAAGATTATGGATGAATGCCCGTGGTCCGCATGTAAATATTTTGCTGAAAACTAATCTTCTGCTTCCCGGTGCAAAGAGAAGTGATGGGCATTGATAAATTCATGGTCTCAATTGCTGCCACTGTTACTGGCTTAGTTGATAACGTAATAAGATTAAAATTGCACTCAGAATCTACTTGAAATTTCAATCACATGGTTCTAGTTGTCATTCTAATATTTCAATGTTAAATGTTTCGAAAATCTCAAGAGAATGACAACTATGAAGTCAATAAAGGACACCAGCACCCTTAATTCCACATCACCGTCGGCTTAGTCTAGTGACGAAGGTGCGAGCTCGTCTCCATCGCGGACTTCAATCAGATTCTTGGATCAAGCGAGTGCGGTCGGGATATCAAGGTTGCTGGTGCCTTTTAGTGACCTGATAGTTGTCATTTTCTTCAGATGTTCAATATATTATGACAGACCTATATTGTCTTTGAGATGTTTTGAGTTGTTCAGAGCAACAGTAAATGTTACGATAATCGGCAAGCTAACCAAACTATTCAGACATAAACAATCTTATAATTGAAACATGTCCTTAGACTTTTTAGCTATAAATTTACCTAACACTGTCTAATAACAGTGCAATGAATTTGGTAAATGCGGCTGGCAAAATGTTGACAAACTCAAAGTTTAAATTTTAAGAGTAGTATCAATAAATCATTTTTTCATATTAAGAATGGAAATTCTTCTCTTAATTTCAAAAAATAGTTTGCAATTTCTTTTTTCTGATTACTACAAATTTGAAGGAAATCTATGGATGGCATGTACAGAAAATACATGATATTACAATTGTTGATTGGATTGACAACACCTTTTATTTAGAACGAGTTGATTCCTTGCAACTCGATCTCAACTCGATCTGGTGTATGGAATTAGAGTATCAATTGAGTAGAAAAATTATGACTTTGGAAATGAGGCAAACATTTTAAATTCTAGTTTCAGTACAATAAGAATGTTCAACTGCTATTTCGCTTAATAGTAAAATGCAGAGAAGAATTTATTCCAAAAGCGAGGTCTTTTCTGAACCGTGATACATCAACCGCCTTTTTGATGTGATAAAACTTCATTTAGCAGTCTGGAACGCTTCCACAGAATAGATTTCAGATCGAATCGTGAAAGTTTCGGTGAAATCGTCATTCACTATGTCGGAATTTGGGTTATTGTCAGACCTTAAAAATGCATGAAACCTTTAAGTAACCACCCTGACCAGGGATTGTAAAAAATTGATTGCAATTTAATTGGATCAGTGTCCATAGATTCCGCCTATGTTAGCACTTGGCAGTATTCCTACGCTTTTAAAAATTCACCTTAAGCAATTGTGCATTCAAACTCCATTTAGGTCTACTCACACTCCTTTGAGTTTTCAGTTTGGCAGGATACGCATACAATGATTTACGAAAGCGGCTTCTACCTCCTAATTTAGAGATGCAATTATACTTAAAAGTGAGCTCCAGATTTTGGGATGAAAATTTGATATGCAACATTTTGAATTCGAAAGATTGATTGTAGAGCTACTCACTCGCACTCATTGTAGATATTACTCACTCGCGATTACTTTTAGAGACTCGTGTGAATTTTGATATGACTGATGAGTACAGGTTACTTCTCGTATGATTATTAAAAATATTCAAATTCACCCACAGTCATTCTTTTCACACGAATTCATTTCGCATTTATGACTTGAGAACATAGTTGAGATATTCTTAAAAGATCTTAGTACCTGTAATTTTAATCTATCCTGAAAGTCTAGGGAATATCCGTCGATAAAGTGTTCCTTTCTATAAATGTCTTAGAAACATGTCGAGAAAATGAATCACATCTGGGGTCTAATGAATGAATGTAATTATTAAGGCCTACGTAGGCCTATTAAGAAAATTGGTAATCAATTGCAATTAATTGATCGATAAATTTCCAATTAAAATTAATCGATTGATGGAAAAATAATTGATTTTTTATTCACCAATCAATTATTTACAATCCCTGAGTCCCTGCCACTGGAGGCTTGGTTGGTGCTGACTCAGACTTCCACTGGCTGGTTGCAATAGTTTTCGTCCAAAAGCGCATTCTGGACTCGAACGCATGCACGACTAAAAGATCAAGATGCCAAGTTGTCCCATTGAGACTACAATTCTCAGGCTTCTTGCGGTTTCTGGAAAACCTGGAAGTCAGGGAATTTGAGAAATTCTCTGGAAAATCGTAGAAATCGACGAATTTTCATTATTGAATTCATAAACAAAAATTTTTGGAGTTTTTAATGGAAGATATTTACATTTCTTGATTTTTAGTGCCTTGTGTATCATTGCGTAACCACTTATTGTAGTTGAGCTGATACAATGTACTGATTGGTACTGAAGGCTAGATGATCAACCATGAGTCCAAAAGATCTAGAAATTTTTGATTTGTATTTCAAAATATGTATGCTGTCTGCTTTGTACATGATTCGTTTATTTATCATATTATCCTGTTTTATGAAAATCGTAAATCCTGATCCAAATAATTTTTGATGACTTAATGAAGATTTTTATTATCAGAAATTTTTTGTCGAAGACGAGTGACTCTTATTTTAGCAGATTGAGGGTTCAACTCTGTTTGAAATACACTGAAAAATAATAGCCATAAGTTGGTAGTGTAGTTAGACAATTCGCTTTTTTAGCGGCTTAAATTTTCAAAATATTCCATCAGCCCTGTGGTAAATGTGCTTATCTTTAGAGGCTGGGGGGGCTGGTTTACTGTTCTAATTCTTCAACTCAAATCCTCAGCTCTTACCATTTTGCAGTGTACATTTTTTTGGGAATTTTAAAAAGAAATTTCAAAAGGTTCGATTAACTTTTTCATCGATACTAAAAATTAAGGTTCCGTAACTATAAGTTAATGTTATTAAGAAATGTCTTCCGTAAAACACTAAACTGTTAAGTTGCTCAGTTAATAGTTTAGTTAAAGTAAGAATTAATTCGCTAAGTTTACTTAATCTTTAAAAAACAGTCAAAATGCATTAATTTGACAAAAAAACGCCACAAAAATGTTTTTGATACATTCTGGCGAGGCGACGGAATCCGTCTACATCTGGCGAACAAAAAATTTAACTGACATGCATGTCACAATCAATCAACAATTTAACGAACTGTCATACATGTACATGAGCTTGACATAGACATCTCTAATGAAAGCACGCTACACCAAACAATAGAATCGAAGACAGACAAAGGAAAGGAAAGACACTAAAAATTACCACGGTAAAGACAAAGTTAGGACGGAATCTTCCTGTGTACATAAATCGGGGTTAAAATACTTAATGACAAGGGCCTCCAATATGCGCAGCCTCATAAAATACTGGGAGCGGTATAATACTGTGAAACGGTCACGAGCACCCGAAACATCTAATGAGCACACTTTGAGATGGCGAGTAATAGCACTCACAGGAATGCCTGTAGAACGCGGCGGGCACCTGGCATCAGAAAAGATCCAGCGCGGCACATGCTCACCAACTCTCTCTCGCAGACATCTCCTGGTTCTCCCCACGTACTCACATCCGCAAGCACATTTGTATTTGTCATGGTTCATACCAACCTGGGAAACCTGGGAAATTCAGGGGATTGCCATGCTTAACCTGGGATTTCTGATCAAGAACATGAAAGAACGGATGTACCAGTAGGCCTACTTGGGGTGCAAGAATCCTGAACTACAGAACGTATTACATGAATAATTCATAGTTATTTTTATGCATATATTATATATCATTCATATAACAGAAATTTTGTGGGTGCTAAATATGAACGCTAACAGTTTTCGTACAACAGTTGCAAGAACTTACAGTCCATTTTTAGGAAAATGTTTAAGGAATCTGAAATTGCAGAGAGAATGTCATTAGGGCCATCAAAAGACTAGCTCTTAGTCATTAGAAAGCTTATGGACTAGCTCCGTATTTCAAAGAGATTCTCAACAAAGAAACTAAGTCACTGGAAGTTTTTGTTATTTGCATTGATGAGTCTCTTAATAGTGTGAGCCAACATAGTCAAATGGGTTTTCTGATTTCTTTTCGACAGAGACCAAAAAAGTTGAGACAAGATATTTGACTTATCGATTTCTCGGCCATACGGCAGCCGTCGATCTGATGTCTCACTTTAGGGAGGCCCTTGTAGACTTAGAGCTAAACAAGTTACTGCAGGTGTCTCTGGATGGACCAAACGTAAACATTTCGTTCATGAAAAGGCTGAAGGCAGAGTTAGAAATGAATGAGGCTTCCCCGAAGTTATTTGAAGTTGGAACTTGTGGATTGCATGTAATGCACGGTGCTTATCAAACCGCACATAACGTTACTCAGTGGCAAGTAAATAAAATTATGAAAGCTGCTTGTAAACTGTTTAAAGATTCCCCAGCTCGCCGAGTTGATTTCCAAGCAATAACAAAATCAGAAAACTTTCCTAAAAAATTTTGTGGACATAGGTGGCTCGAAAATTCTCCTGTTATTCGTCGTTTTCTTTCCATTGTTCCACAGTTACGGCAGTTCTGTTCAGAGATAAACCCTAAGCCAAAGACTGAGAGTTTCAATACTCTACAGAACTCCCTTCAAGATCCTTTGATGATGGCAAAGATGGAGTTTCTACTTTATATTGCATTCATTCTGGAACCATATTTGACCTTTTTCCAAACTTCATCACCAGTTGCTCCGATGATGTATCAAACATTGTTTGATATATTAAGCAAACTTTTGTCCAAAGTAGTGACAACTACACACATTGCATCTTTGAATGGCGAACTGACAAAAACTGATCTTGAGAATGTCTCAAACATCAAAAATGCCATTTCAGTCGACGTTGGCGTCGGTGCTGCGGTTGCCTTAAACAAAATTGTCGGAATAAAGAATGGAGAGACTTTGAAGTTGAAGTTCATGTATGACTGTCAAAAGTTTCTGATAAATTTGTGTTCCAAGATACTCGAGAAAAGCCCTCTTTCATACCCACTTACTAAAGCATTAAGTTCTCTCTCGCCACAGCTGATTTTGAATTCAGTAGACGCGGCTAAAGAACGCTTCAGAGATCTTTTGGAACTTCTTACGGCTGCTAACAGAATATCACCTGTAGAAGCCGATAAAGCCAAATATCAATTCATTTCCTTCCTATCAAAATCTGATAACGTTGATTACATGAAAGAGCACAAAGATGAAAGACTCGATGACTTGTACTAGCATTTATTGAGTGATGTAGGTGAACACGATTTGAGACATGTCATAAGGATTTCTTTGATTACTTCTCACGGAAATGCTTGCGTTGAAAGGGGTTCTCTATTAACGAGAATTTATTATCTGATAATTTAAAAGAACCTTCGCTAGTGGCACAGCGCATTGTTCGAGATGCAATTGATCATGCTGGAGGTGTGTTGAATATTGAGATAACGTCTCAGATGAGAAAATATTTCAGAAAAGCTAACAAGGCTTACAAAGTTGCTTTGTCGAAAGTGGAAGACGAAGATGAGCAAAGGAAAGCTCGTGCTGCGAAGCGAAAAGCCGCTGAAGCTGAAATAGCTTCTCTCGAAGCTGCTAAAAGGCAGCTCACGGTAGATATGTCATCTGCTGTTCAAATTCTCAATCATTCCTTAATTGCGGAAAACCATTCCTTAGGTAAGATACATTGAAAGTCTCAATTTAATCAAAAGTTTTGCAAAAACTTAACGATACATATAAAAAAAGTCGCCGAGATTTCTGATTAAGTAATCTTTTCTTTCAGTGACGATGAAGCTAGCTGAGAATCGAAGAGGAGAATAAGAGTGGACTGAATTGGTTGACATTCAAACTATATCATAATGATCATACTCGTATTATGTATCAGAAATTGCATTCCTAGAAAATCGCCTTTGTTTTCATAAATAAAAGAGTTAATAGACGAATCAAATTAAAATTTCTGATGATGACATTTTGGTACCATAGCTGATAAGATTTTGGTATATTCATGTAATAGAAGAGTAGGGCCAAGATGGAGCATTCCATTAATGTGACTTAACTATATAATGATGGTTACATATACTCGTGTTTGTCTACTTAAATATTCTGTGTACTCATGCACCTCCACAATAATATTGGTGTATATCGTTCGCCTGGGAAATCTTGGAATCACCTGGGAAACCTGGGAAATACAGGGGATTTTGACCTGAAATATTGGTATGAACCATGATTTGTAAATAGCATTAGAGGTGGAGAGTTCCGGGAGTTTGTCTTTGAGAGATCGTATAGAAATGCGACGCGTTGAAAACAAAACACGCAGCTCCAGACATGAACATACTGACAGAGCCGAACGAAAAGAACGGCGGAAAGAACTTTGTCGTTACCGTGGTAATTTTTAGTGTCTTTCCTTTGTCTGTCTTCGATTCTATTGTTTGGTGTAGCGTGCTTTCATTAGAGATGTCTATGTCAAGCTCATGTACATTTATGCATTAGGTGACATGTTCAGTTAAATTGATTGATCAATGCAATACCATGTTCATGTTAAGTTAAAATGATTGATCAGCGCATGTAAAGTCATTCCGGTGTGTTCGCCAGATGAGAACCGGGCGAAAGACCTCGCGAATAAATGTCATCAAACAACATCTTTGTGGCGTTTTTCATCTATAAGTTATCTTTAAAAGCGTATTTTAGTTAACATTGTGTCTTCACAGATAAATTTCCTGCTATTCTTAGTTTATTTTTCTTCGGCTAGGGACCCATGCACCTCTTGTGAAAACTTATAAGCCTACATCTTTGCTATCCATGCAGCTTTTCTCGAAAAAGACTTGAACCACTTTTAAACAAGAAAATTCTTAACTTAAATCATCCCACAACAGTTCTCAGGCCAATGTTTCTTACAAAATGTAAAGTCGTTTATTCTGATGAATTATTCCACAGAGCTTTTATCCATCAATCTTCTTCATTCGAATCATTAGGTAAAGAATATAACATACTTGCACACAAGGCTGACATATTCTTCCTGCACTAAGGAAATTTGTTCGGCATTTCGGAGCATGCGCGTAGACGAAATGAGACCGCATTGGGGAACAGAATCGATTCTTGGGACCTTGTATGACTGCGCTCCTGACACTGTCTGCCTCATTTTGTGAAGAGAATAGCTTCACGTAAATACCGATGCGAATTCTGCATGACGCCGCGCGTTGTTGTCAGAGTGCACGATGAACGAAGGTGAAACAAGTTAACTCAGCCTTCAAAAGTCTGTATGTATAGTTAGTTGACTTGACATCATGAACTGAGCTCTCAGCCGCATATCTATTAAAAAAAGTTAACGGATTAACGGACTTCCATGAGAGTAACGGAAGTTAAACTAATCGTTAACTTTTTTTAGAAAGCTTAAAAGTTAAAAAAGTTAACTTCCGTTAATTAACGGATTAACGGAAAATTAACGGATTGTGCCCAACTATGCTATTTTGACTATTGATGGTTCCATGAGCAGCTCATTGCTGGTTGGCCAATGAAGTCAATCGCATGCTTGAAGTGAATTGCTCAATTGTAAAAATTGTAAAATTAGTTCAGAAATACGCTACGGATACCGTCATGTGGTGCCTAAATGAAGGTTTTTATCACTTCTGAATACCATGATTTGCCGTCGTATAAGCAGTCTGTAAACCGCTACGTATATCTTATGGCGATTTTTCTAGTTTTATTTCAGTTAAGTCATTTCTGCTGGGAATAGCAAAGGAGTGGGAAGAAAAAGAAAAATGTCCTAAGTACAGTCCATGGATAGCGCCTACAAAAATGATCTATATATGAACTATGATCGTGTATGAACTAATCAGGAAGCTACATCCTGACGTGGGTCTCTGGAATAGTAGTATGATGTGTCTTATTAGCGGGTAGGATACCTTTGCTGACTGGGGTTTTCAACGAATGAGACGAAAATGAACAGGAATTATTATCTGTATTGGTCTCTTGGAACATTTTTGAATTTTTTTTTGGAAAACCTGGAAAAGTGAGGGATTTTTTGATAAGAGAAGCCGTGCGAAACCTGAATTCTGTTCATACTTCGCAGTATGAAGAAGCAAATTGGTTGACACTACTCTTGAAATTCAAATTTTTAGTTGTGTTCTTTTCAAACGCATGTATTGCACTATTATCGTACAAAGGATTATATGTACTTTGACAATGTTTGCACGATTGAAAAGCAAATTTCGCTTCATGAACCAATAGGCTATTTTGAATTTTCTCACTACCTTTAAATCGATTATCTTCAAGTGTGTTGCAAAGTTATGATTGAGCATTTGTGATATCAAAACTTCAAATTATACATTTACCTTATATCTTCAAATAATCATCGAATAATCGCTGCAGCAAGATCAATTTGCCTTAAGTAGATGTCGCGCCTATTTTCTTCATTTTATGTTTGATGTATCTACATCTACGTGTAGATTACATGTGCCTTATGCTGCCGTTGAATTGAGCAATGAGGATATAATTGAGTTTTATCTTGCTGCACTGATGATGGTCATTGAGCGGTCGAAGGACTTCGTTCAGTAAGCGAAAAGAAATAGCATGTTTGCGGGTTTCTCCCGTGAATTCATGCGAATATTTACCCTTTTCATGTATCTATAGTGTATATTACATGCAGTGCCAACTCTTAACTGAAATAAACTTCACTAGAATTATTCAAAAATGTCTTGTAATTTATAAAATCACATGGTGCTTATGTATCATTCAATTGAAAACAAAAATACGGAGCCATTGCTACAGAAGAATTACGTCTCAGATTAGTGGTAGGAAATTCAATTGTATAATTCTAAAGTAAATGCACAATGCGACATTTTGGCGGAAGAAAAATACGAAGTTCCATACTGTATCAGTGTCAGTTTCATCAGTTTCCTAAAAATCCTCAACGAGTGACGCCTCATCGGTAGAAGTGCCGGTATCCAGATCAACGACAGCTAAGTAGTCTTGGAGATTTAGCCTTAAAAAATACATTCTCCTGATGCTCTTACAACAACGCCTGCCTTTGAACACTTGTACAGTGGATTTCATCAGCATCTGAGTGGTGATCGCGCGCACTTGGAAGGACGTCTGAACTCTGCAGAAAGTCTTGACAAGGCTTTCTTGATCCATGTGACCTTTTGGTGATGATTAGGTGATCGTTGGTTTCCTCCAATAGTGACATTAGAAGCACGTTCTGCCTCTGCAAGGCATTCATTGTACCATTGTGTTGAAAGTCTTGAACAATTTGTTCAACCTCACATCAGCTGGTTGAATAAGCTTCATGTTATTCTTCTTACACTTCGAATAGACACCACGCAAAATTGTGCTCGATTCAACAAGCCGTGACAGCATGTACCAATTTTATTTCATCGAAATTTGAATCGCTGTTTTTAATTTTCTGAATTGTCCGCCGATGATATGATTGATTTCTTCCCAAATTGTCTGGAAGAAATAGTTCAGGTCTAACCATATCTTTTTATTTCATGCCCAGGTGATCTGGCACTCGTCAATCTTTAAGATGATCGGCCGCACGGCAAAACCAGCGTAAACAGGTACAGATCAGTTTGTTCAGGCATTCTGCATATTTTAAGTTAGTTTGGGCCATTCCGAACCTCAATGAAGAGCCCTTGTAAGGCGAAGCGCCTCGTCTACAGCTACCAATAATCTTTTGTTCTTAAAAATTGTTCACAAGTTTGAGGAGACATCTTTCTATGAAAATATTCAGATAAAAATTCATTTAAAGTTAGGAGAAACAATCAAAGTTTATCTGGAAGTATTCTTAACTTTTAATTATTATTAAGTCAACATTATTTATTTCGTAAGTCAACAACTTTTATTTTGTATGTCACTAGTTATGAAATCTATTCAAAATTTGACATTCCTCAAGGATTTGACTGCCCGATTTTCTTCAATCTTAATTGAAAAAATTTCAAATTATCAAGGCCATATGAATTTGAGCGATATTCGTTTCATGAGTCAACGAATGAATTGCAATTATATCTATATTTTGAATTTTTTCTAATATTAATCCACGCAATAATTTCAATCGATTTTAATGCACTGTTTCTAAGCCTGAAGAGCGGGCTCATTTTCTCAGTCACAAGAAGTTCAGACAAGGCTTGTGAAGACAAAGATAAATAACCGAACAATCGATTGACGGTTTCGTTATCACGATGAAATTTTCGCTCTTGCTTCATTTCATGAGGAAGTTATTTTTTTCAAAATCAGTAGGCCCTATTTTGTTCTTCTTCATCTGCAGGTGCACAAATATTTTTTAGACTTGAGTTTCAGTTTCTTCTAATTTATTCTACTGGAGAATACTGCACTGATCCGGAGAAAGAGCGACTAAAATATTCGGTCCCTGTTAGTACTTTTGCGTAATGATAATTAAATCCAAATATTAATCGATAAATCATGTTGTTAATTGGCACACCTCTATATTACCTCTATATTTATATTTGGTTGTCCCTGGCATGAGCATCATATCTACGGTTCACCTTTGAAGTCGTTAGACAATCATCAATAAATACTCTTCAAAAATTTGATTTGCACAGAGTGACTAATCTTTGCATGCACGAAAAACCCGAATGAAAGCAGACTTCAGAAAATTCACTACAAATTTCGAAATATCACTTGATAAGAATTAACTATCTCACAGTTTTTTCGCTGTTTGGAAATATCAAGCTCCAACCCCATTGCTAATAGAATTTAATTTTGGATGATTTACAGGCCTTCATTATCAATATTTCTCAAAATCTTTGTCATCGCAGTTTCAGGTCTGCGAATTATGAAGTAGTATCACATTAGTTCAGTTTGATTAGTTTGAACAGTTCGTGATGATAGAGCTCAAACGAACTTCATTATCTTAATGTCTCTGCGAATGATACTTTGATGGAATTGATATTCTTTCGAAGTAAACCATCGAGAACTAAGAATTTGTTTTTCTTTGCAGTCCCTGCCGCAGGAGCCAGGGCTTATTGGTCCCGACGGAACGTATCTTTCCCCCCTTCAAGGACTCCCTCCACGCCAAGCGCCAGCTAGTGTGCAATTGGCTCACAGTGGTGGCGGTCCGTTCACCGTGCAGCATGGCGCTCCCCCGCACGACTCAATAGTTACCTCGATGGGTATGAGTCTCGGTGGCGTGCTACCACCGGTGTCCAGTTGTGACATGGTTCCCGGCGGTCAATCTCTTCCTCCGCATCTCCTACCAAATGGCATGGTCGATGGCAGCTCTCCTCACCTTCAACCAGGGCAAACCCTTCTTGGTCAACCTGGTACCCCGAGGGACGACATGGGAGGAATTCCTCCTCCGCCCCCATCTTCTGTCGAGTTCTCATCCTTGATGATGAATCCTCAGTTTTCAGAAGCTGGTATTTTACCACCAATGAGTGGTCCTCCAATGCCACAAGGACCACCACAACATTTATTAGGAGTAAGTGAACTTTAAGGCATCTTTATTATTGTACACGTGATTGAAATGCTTTATTGTGAACTGTGTGATACGAATGATCAGTGACTGATTGGCTATGCAAGCGTGGCATGTGTGTGAGGCTTCATCCAAGCTCTCTGTAAATGCGTGTTTGCGTGGTGTTGCTGGTCTAACCCTGGTCAGGAATGTTTTTGAAGCGGAAACAGAATCCAGCGTTGACTCATCATCACTCTATCAGACAGCCACTATCATCTTCTTAGAGTTAGACCATATTCAGTAGACTTGCATTATGATGTAACCCACTAATATCTAAATGCTAGTTATAGCGGCAATAGGTGTAAAAAATGAAATTCAATTTTAGATCTGAAGTTCTGCTATTGCCCCCTATCACCGTAATATATGGATGCTATTGATGGATTAGATTGATACTAAATGGATAGCCAACTGATAACAATCGAAAATGGTCGAGATACCATCACGCTCGTATATCTCGAACAACTCGTATATCTGATGCATTCCTGATATCGTCCCTGATGTCATGATCTCTGTTGTAAAATCAATTGCTCTTTTGCATAAATGATAAATATGCCATTGATTGGTTACATTTAAGAGCAAATAAAAGCAAACATTGAAGGAAAATACTGATCCAACAGTCAGAGGTCAGCATATTTCCAAAAAATCAGATACTATTATTAGCATGCTTAAAATGCTGTAATTCATAAACATATTGTTTCACATTCGTCGACTCGTATCATAGAAACGAATGCTGAATATATTCCGAGATGAAACATTAGCAAATTAGTTCAAGCATAAATAAATCTCAAGGCGGAAGTTCAGGTAGATATCTTTATGCATTGGATGTGAAACCTGAATTTGATACATATACATCCTGACTGGCAGGCTATTTTCAAAGTATATCTGAAATGTACTTGTATCGAGATCATCTGAATATAATGAATGAGTCATTTCTTGACGATCTGTTTGCTCTGTCTTAGTTTCAACTACGCATTAGTCGTGAGTTTTTGTGCTCATTTATGCCTCATAGTTTTGCATTTATTAGATGCTAAAGAAAAATTCAATGTTATAGTCTACGATGAGCATGCAGTACGTACCTCTAATACGCCTTATCTAAGGTGTCAGCTCATGTAATGTATGATTTACTGGTGGAAGTAGGGTAATGTTCCTCATTCTTCTCAAAGAAATCTAGGAATTTCAAAACTTCACAATGTGATAAAATTAATGAAGTTTTTGAAAACGTTGCACTGCAAGTCTTCCAGCCGCATGATGATCTCATGAGTCATGAAAGAAGCAAATCAAGGGAGCGCAAATTAATACAGATGTCTAAGTTGCTATATCTCATGGAATTATTCATACAGCTGACAACATCTTTGTTCCACTATATTTGACCTTGAATTAATGAATACAAGCTTGTTCACCTTCTTGGAGTGTTTTGCTGACGGTTTAGCTGATAGCGTTGCCCTGATAATCTACAGTAATTATAGATTGTTTAAATTATGTGCAAATGTGGGCTGTATCCTGTATGATCTAATGTGATGAAGAAAATACATTTAATGAAATTGATCGTTACATAGGTATAATTTTGGCTCAGCGGATCGGTTAGAGCATTATTCGATTTATTTTAAAAGGAGTTGGGTGTTTGTTCACTTACTTTCCGAAGTATTTCGGCATCCATCGAGAGAAAGGGAGAGGGAACAATCCGTTGATTGCGTCATCATTATGTCCATGGATGGGATGTAACTTAGGAGGAAATCCCACCGTAGATTCGATAGCTCAGTGAGGCAACTTCAGAGGAAGGATCGTAATATTGAATCACGAATATCATGGAATGTTTCAGACGGAAGCGCACTAGTACAGTCTTCCGAGAATGTGTTAACTCTTTACTCCATGATTCAATGCTCATCGATCCAAATCAGTATTATAAGACGTTTGGATTAATGCTGGTGGGGCTGATGTTTTAATAAAGAACAAAGAAAATTGAGTAGCTCAAAGTCATCAGCTAATTGATGACAGAGTGGTCTCTTAGAATCAACGTGCAGAATGTTTTGAAACGATCTCCCTTTGTTGAGCCCAAATCAGCTTTCGCTATGAGTGATACATTGACTTACTGAGACTTCTTCTGATGTCATTCGCTAGTAGTAATTTTGCACATGTTATGTGACTAAAATGATATACATGTATGATAATCCCAAAATTTCAAAATTGTTCATTGATGTTAAAGTGTACACGAATTCCTGACGAAGATTGTGACCAGTAGTCTGTCTAACTGTCACCAATCAGGGTTGCCAACTGATCACTATAATGAAAATAATCGTTTATTTCCAAGAAGCCTCAGTGCTGGAAATCGTGAGGCCGGTATACAAATAAGTCAAGTTTCAAAAATCAATAATTCAATAACAAATGAAAAAATAACTTCAAAAAACACTGTTTTCAACATAAGCCTCGGTTAAATGAGTGTATCATTGTGACTAAATTTTGTTCTATTCAGTGACGGTCACTATTGCCCGCTATTTTTGCCCAAGTCACTGAAGAATAGTGACCAGGTTTTTGTACATGAACCCATTTTGCACCAGAGAAAATTATGGTCGCCCCATAAATCAGACATAACTAAAGCGAACCTTATTAAAATCAAATATTAATGATCTTTTCATCAGATTGAATATTACATTCACACCCCCAAATTACTGCTTAAATTTCTGCTTAGAGCAAAAAATTTCCATTAAGAGAACTTTTCTGAAACTCTTCTGAGCACTGGCTTCCCCTTTCCCCATGCAATAGTTAAAGCAGTTGCAGAGGATTTCACAGCACCTTCCTGATGTCAGAACTCCCCGTTTTAGCTTGTGCATAACGTTCTCCGAGCGATTTATGCATCATGAAGCTCATCAATACATAGGTTGGCATAGAAATAAGCTCATTCTCACGATGTAGGGAATTTGTCTTTCTAGAAAAACGTCCTGTCCCAGAAATCCAGTCTTCACCTTTCTGTGTTGCTGAATGAAATGTAAACTAACTTGGCATGTTCCAAACATATGTTGGCACAAAATATAACTTCGGCTATGTTAATATCCTCAAAGATCTAATAAAGCACGCTAGAAAAACGACACCGAATCTTCGCATTTCTATGTTACTGAATGAAATGCAAGCAAGTACAGGGACTCAATTTGTTATTTTACCAAAAAGGACAATTTTGTTCGAGATGTTGACGTGAGCTGATTCAGCTGATTTTTTGCACCAACCCATGTTAGAATGAAGTTGGGTCTGACACCAAGTTTGGTTGCATTTCATTCAGTAGCATAGAAACGTGAGAACTCAGTCTTTTATCTAAAAATCATTACTAAACTTTTTGAGTTTTAAGATGTCAACCTTGTCAGAATGAGCTGATTTTCTGCGGCAGTGTATATTAGGATGAGTTTAACCCTCGTCCGAAGTTCGATTGAAATGGGAATGGCAGTGAGGAGGTACGAGGGCTCGATTGAATCGCTCGGAGAAAGTAAACCCTGTCACTAAAATAAGTCTAATGCAAAATTTTGTCTTTTTTATCATTGATTTCATTCATTCAACCTTGCTGACCATTGCCTTACTCCACATTAGTCCTGCAGCAAGAGCGCATTTATGCAGGGAACGAGGCCAAAGATGAGACCGTCACTGAATGATGTACACCCTTTGGCTACCACGAATCTGCGTCTGACGAGTTCTGCCCGGTACTTCATCTTAGATGAAAGAATAACACATGTACACCCA
Organism: Prostheceraeus crozeri; assembly: GCA_907163375.1. Classification (NCBI taxonomy): domain Eukaryota; kingdom Metazoa; phylum Platyhelminthes; order Polycladida; family Euryleptidae; genus Prostheceraeus; species Prostheceraeus crozeri. The sequence continues at coordinate 98,164 of CAJQUW010000835.1, forward strand.
AATGGAAGTACAGCAGGTTGAAATTTTCGGTGAAAATGAGACTTTCTATGTTTTCGCGAAGTGAAAACATCTAATTGTGGAGTCGTAATTTTGGCATGGAATGTGTTCATGTCATGAACTTTTCTGTGTACTTCTCTCAATGAAAATGGGCAATTTCAGATTTGGCAAGTCTCCTAATGTCAGCAAGCACAAACATTTTCGCCAATTTTATCCACATTTAATCAAATTCTCCCATCTCACAACCATCGATTAAAATTGCTTAATTGCAATTCCGGTACTGTACGGTTTAGCACTAGAGTTGAGACTAGTTATTAGTCGCTGGTCACTCTTTTGACCGATTTTAGTAGGCAACCCTGCACACTCAGTTGAAGCCGGTCGATTATGCACATATTTCAGGTAAATGTATTTTCGAAAAACACCACTTGTAATCGTAAAACAGTTGGATTTTCGCGAGCTTTCGACCGATGCATGATTGCATGATTAAGACAGCAGAGAGCGGTCGAAAGCTCGCTAAAATCCAACTGTTTTACGATTACAAGTGGTGTTTTTTTCGAAAATATATTTACCTGAATTATGAGCATCCCACTTAGAAATAGTATATTTGGCTGTATGCACATAGTGTTCTACGTGTAATAAGCATTAATTTGATTTGAAAAGGCGTTTTCTCATCATCCAAAAGAGTGTGTATTAGAATGCGGTTGACTTTTAGAAAGCACTGAAAAGTGAATTATGTGTATTCCCATTTGCTTCATTGATATCACTATGGGAAAACATGAGTTAACTTTTGAAATCCTCCTATGAAGGGCATTCATGATACGACATTTGATTATTGTTATTATTATTATTTACCCCTTGTGTATTTAGAAAATGGATCGAATTCACTCTTCAAATATTCGATGTGCAATGCATTGTCATATTACAGAAGACAGATATCATTATTTATACGAAGATATCTATTCAAATTCGTATACGGTGACTACAAATTAAAATGATAGTTAATATCTTTAATGATATTGACCTCTGATCATCTTACCTATTTGGACATGTGGTATGTGGCTGGTAGGCTCTACGTAAGGCTTTTCGTGTAAAATTTAATAGCAGTCAATGATAGAATCATACAATTTTTTCGAAGAGTTCAACAAGTGGCCTACATAACATCATTGAATATTTTACTATCATGAAATATGTCTATATGTGTGCTACTCAGTTGATAAAGTCATCAAGGTTCTCGATATATTTGGTAGTTGGCATGTTGCAGATTTCGCGTTGCCTATAGACAACAACACTTAACAGTGTCTTGGCAATTTGATAAAATGCGTAGTCGTTCGTCAACTGTTGTCGTCACCAATATCGAATTCGATAGAACGATGAGCGCGAAATATTGTAAACGCACAGGCTTTAGACTTAGATCGGATTACAAGGGTCATATCACTACCACTGTCCTTCGGTTTCGTGATATTTATACTTAGTCCATATTCTACCCAAAAGTTTCAATTGTGCATCGGGAATTGGTTAATTCGTCTCGTCACGATATGACATGATCGCTTCAGCGTCTATTGGAATTATTCCATTTTCTGTTGCAGTGTAAATACTAGCGGTTAAATCGTCAGATTGGATATCAATGTTTTCATTCCCTTTATGTGACGAATTAACTGTATCGTCAGTATCGTACTTCTTCTGTTTAGCTTTTATTAGGACGAAACACAATACAAGATGCAAGAATTCATTATATATTTACAACGTTGTACATGCGTTTATTCCATTGCTCAGTAAAGTCCGGATTATATATATTAACAAATTGTAAGAAGCATGATAGACGTTTTGTTGATAATTATGTAATTCGTTTGATATAAAGATCGTTAGCCACTATGTTAAGAATTTCGGCAACACTAACCATTTAAAAACGGGGATTCTTCATTTTCGATTTAGGTAATGACTCTCATGCACTTTTCGTGATTCTAAAGGAATTAGATGTCCTTAAAAGATACTTTCAATTCACAAGTGATTCTTATAACCTCAGTGGTCGCGGCTCAAAGTTCGTAATGAGTTTGGCAGAGTAGTCTTTATGATTTGTATTTGATCCTGCCTGTACTCCAAGGATTTATTTAATGTAGTATATTTCCTCGAAAATCGAAATATTGAAATTCGAAAAATCGGAATTCTGACTTTTGACTTGTGAATATATATGCATTCGCATATCCATCGAGTTTTTACATTGAGTCTATATGAGTCTACATTTATATTGAGTAAATCTGTGAGGAATTAGTGGAAAAGTGGAGGAAAAGTGGAAATAGAAGAGATATTAAGGATAACTCGGTTGGGTGCGTTGATACGATGATGCATATGGTTCAGGGTTCCACTTGTTCGCCGAGGAAAATACCATGCGATCTCTATCTTACATTTACCCTAAACAGGTGAGAATTATCGATGTACGAAGGCTTGGCTGTCTTGTCCCTAACTTGTTAGTATTGTTATGTGCTCTGAATGGGGTATGGTTCAGTAAAATTATCCGTTCACATGCCCAAACTATCATGATTTCAGGACATACATACCACATCTCGTCAAGAATGTAAATGATATATATTTTATGCAATGTATCACGAAACGAAGCGCTTAAACTATTCCCAGTCAGATAGAATAATACATAAATGTGGGAGGAGAGAGTAAATCATAATTATGTGAAGGCTCTTATGTCTATTGGTCTGTCAGCATGTCTGATTTTCATGTACGACATATTTGAGTTAAATATACAGTTATTTAGGCTAATAGATATAACATAACATGCGCTCGTAATTTGTTGTCAAATGACATAGATATACCATTTGGTTGAAAAAAAGCGGACGCTTGTAATGCCAAAATTCAAGGGTCTGAAATTTAGGCCTACTTTACAGAGGAATTTACTTTCTGCGCAAAAGAACGTGTTGACTTTCTCAAGAAGGCCTGTAATGTATTAAAGCATGAGATCATATGATCAGCATCTGAGCGAAAATGCATCAATATATCTTCAGAATTTACCTGATGGGCACACCGTCGCTGTTGATATTTTCCTTAATTAATCAATAATGTGAAGTTGATTATCCATTGAATAATTTTTGCTTTTTGCGGACAAATACAATGCTAGGAACTAGATATACTGTACTGATGAGTTTCTCTTAAAATTGCTAATTTATAAAAGAATATCTTTCTTCTGAGAATAATTTATTAAATATCTTCAATTTTTAAGAAATTAAGTGTCCTTTCCTGTCAGTGCCAGACAAACCAAATATTATTGGACAAATGAAGTTAACTGCAGTAGAAACGAATTTCCAGTCACCAGTCAATATCTGAAATTTAGTCTTCCAGTAAGCATTCATCAAAGAAATTTAGTAAATTCATGATATTTTCACTTTTACGCCGAGCACATCAGATCGAAGTGGGGAAGACGACTTGTTGAAAAAGTTTTCATCTAACTAGGATATCTTTCTACCAGGTGTCTCATTGATCTTGCGTCCATTTTCTCGATTCCTCGTGTTCTGCCTGACTGTCCTTGTCTGTCTGTGTCTGTCCGTCTGTCTGACTTACTCTATATCTCTATCATCCTTCCATTACGAAGGTTGTTATGGCAACGCTCACTGATTGCAGTATGTCTTCGCGCTATGGAGTGGATGAGCGCAGTCGATAGCCACTTGTGACGTCGATCCTAGAGCCTCATCCTCAATCATTCTCTCTCACCCTCGTGCGCTAACTCATCTCTCACCCTCACCTATTCTTTCTCTCTCTATCTCTCTCTCACACACTCACACACACAGTTCTGAGTTCCGCCGCTTCTTTCACTGCTGTGTCGTTGACATCATTGTGTCGCTGAGTGAACTGCGAGTTGTGCAGTGTCATTCCTTGATGGCGTTAGGGTGGCCGTGCGAGTTTCCATAGTGATGCCGTTTCGTCGGATGTTGCATGTGCATGTCGATGTGTTCATGATCAGAGTGTTCTCTTGCTTGTATGCATGGTATGAATGTGTGTGGTTGTTGGACGTGCTACTTGACATTAGCGTGTGCGACTGTGTGTACTTGTTGAGAGCGGAGGGAATCAGATCACAATAAAATAAAATGGCATCGCATCTCTGCATCTCTCATAGATTCATGTTAGGAATTATAGCTTTGTGCAGATTCTTCCTTCGTCCAAATTGATGCGTCTGGGTAAAGATAGTGCAAATGCATTTCTAATTGTATCATAAACTAAATGATGAACTGCCAAAGAGATCTAATCCACTATTTAAACTCCACCATTTGAATATGTGATTAAGTATTTCATTTACATTCCCCATGCTTCTAAGGAGAGAAAATGAATTCGTGCGCCAGAGCAACGCGAGCCCAACGTTACCCATCTTTTCATTTAGAACCCAGGCTTGCAAGTCAGTGATATGGGCAGTAGTTCCTTCACTTGGTCCTACTATCATGCACGCACACATGAATCACCATAATAAAAAACAGCCCACATTGTTATCAAAAAATTATGCGGTAAAATAATTCAACCATATAAGCCTAATTATGGAATTCAAATATTTTTCGATTTGGAATAAATACAAAATATTGAGGAAGTCTCAAAGTTATAGTTTCGTTAGCAAAATTGAGATGTATCGATAGCATTGAGACTTTTTAATTGAATTTTCATACCTATCGTTGTGTGTTATCTTCTACCGAAAATTATGTAATGCAGACTTGCTTAGCTTTTGTGATGAAAATCTGACTCGAATTCAACAATGTAGCAGATTCGAATATATGGTATTTGGAAAATTGACCGTGAATTTATAATGTGATTCTGAATATCCGATGTATCGCTAATATACGTGGTGTGATCCAAAATGTCCCGGACTAACCTACTTGCAGATAACCTGTGATAACGAATACTACTTCAGATGTAAATTTAGGTCTTTAAGGCATGAGAAATATGGTCGCCGAAATTTTTCCGGTCAGTTTTCTATTTTTTCAAAATTTTCAAACATTTTTGTCTGAATTTCAAGATTTTCCTATAAATTCTAGCGATTTAGAATTAATATATTTAGATTAACTTGACAGTTAAGCTATCACTAATAACCTGACTAATAATTAACGGAAAAACAAATGTTTTGTTCCAGAAAACAGTTTACTTTTCAATGTATGAGCCGTTAGCATTCGTCACTTTTTGCCAACGAAGTCTCAATTCACAAAAAGCTTTATGAAAAAATTCCGGTGTCAAAGAATCAAAAAACTCAGTAACTGCATCCCGCAGTTCAACTGGCGATTCAAAATGGTGTCCACGAAGATGCTTTTTGAGGAATCTAAACAGATAGAAGTCACATGGGGCCCAAGTCAGGTGAATAAGGAGGATGGCTCAATAGTTGAAATCCGTTTCTCGTTAAGGCATTGGTTGTCTCCTGCGAGGTGTGAATCGGAGCATTGTCATGAAGCAAGTAGAGGGGAATGTTTCGTGGCTTTCTTATTTTCTTCCTCGCTTCAGATAACAGATTGGAATAATATTCGCTATTGATTCTTACTCCTTTATCCGCAAAGTCAACCAGTTGGATTCCCGAAGCGTTCCAAAAGACCGTCAGCATCAACGACCGGCGATGTGATGTTCCGGATCGCATTTTCAAAGGGGCAGACTCGCCTGATTTTCGCCACTCTGCAGATTCTCGCTTACTTTGAGGCAGATACAAACTTAAAGGTGTTTCATCCTCTGTAAGGATGCAGTTCAGAAACTGATCTCCGTGCATTTCGAGGAGATCCAAATTTGACTGTGCCGCCAGAAGTCTGTTCTCCTTCATTTCAGGTGACAGAAACTTCGGTACGAAACGTGATGCCAGTTTGCGATATCCAAGTCTTTCGATGAGGTCATGACAGGAGTGATAACTGATTCGCAACTCTCTTGACAACTCACGGATGGTTATCCTTCTGTGTGCTGTAATCACTTCATCGCACTGACTCGATTTCTCTTCCGGAATCTCCTGCGGCCGACCAACAGTTGAAAAATCTTGCTCCACAGATTGTCTTCCGCGTTTAAATTCGCTTATCCAGAAATAAGCAGTAGTTCTCGATGGAGCTTTGCTTCCATATGCCAGGCTTAATTCCTTTAGAATGTCACCATTAGCGAAGCCGCGGATCAGGAGGTATCGTATCACACTGCGATATTCGACTGAAGACACGCTTGTCACATCCATCATGAAAACTGATAGAACAAAGAACCATCGTTGACACGGATTTCTTAATGAATGCGTGCTGAATGAACTTCACTGATTGATATCGTAACACATGAAGCAATTAACAAAAGACGTGCAATATTCATGGCAAAGATATCCGTCAAATAAGGTACAAATCAAAATCAATCTAACTATAACAATAAGACAAATCGGATCTCGATCAATTCAGAAAATACAGAAATTCATGTTAAAATGTAAAAATATTTTTTAAAAATAGAAAACTGACCGGAAAAATTTCGGCGACCATATTTCTCATGCCTTAAAGACCTAAATTTACATCTGAAGTAGTATTCGTTATCACAGGTTATCTGCAAGTAGGTTAGTCCGGGACATTTTGGATCACACCACGTATGTTAATTAAGGCGTGAGCTGGCATGACCGGCCACAAAAGTTCCACCCCATTTACAAGTATCCCTCGCGCAGCATTGAAAGGCTTCACAAATTTTGGGTAGCGCGGTATTCTGTGGAACTCCTACATTAGTACACAGTGCCCATTGTATTGATGATTTGGATTAAATACTTTGGCAGTTGTTTACATGAATATCGATTATGTTTCCAATTGCACCTTCTTTAATTCAGTAGGTAGAAAATGACAAAATTCCAACCAGTTATTGTTTTATCCTAACTCAGATGCATGAACCATTGAATGAGTTAAAACATTCTTTTTCTCTGCAATACATTATTCACCAGGAAGCATCTGTTATATGCATCTTGAATTGCACTGAGAACTAAATGAAAGTTCATCAGTTGGCTTCATATTGACAGATATCCGTGTTTTGTTTGGCACTAATAGTATGTCTGTTGTAAAACTTCATTTTATTTGCTGAATGAATGACTTTAAATTTATTGATTTATGATGAATTTTGTTGTGTGAAAAATATGTATTCATCATTGTTTGCATCTTGATTATCTGAAGTGCATATTTTTATTATTTGCATGTAAACTGTATGCCGTAAGTTCAGATATCTTTAGAGGATTTGTTAACTTATTGAATGCATGTCTTCTCATTTTAAAATGCATTATAATAATTTCATTCGCCACTTTGATAAAGTGAAGTTTAAGTTATTTAGTGATAATAGAGGATGCATCAATCGTACAACTTCTTAAACAGAGTCATCTACATGTACTGTAGCATGGATTTTGTGACGAAACTGAAAAGCAATCATTTTAATAATTGCATTTATGAACCTACCGATGGTGATGGTTATGTTTGCATTGATTCGACTAAAATTTTTACAGAACAGGCAGAATAATTATGCTTAGATGTAATTTACTCACCGGTCTGCATTTTCGATTGACCACAGCACCATTTTACATCCAGCCTGTGGAGAAGACAGTCCAACATTTCTCCTATCGGATATTTAGCTAAAAGGCTGTCAACGGTTGCTTGTGCTGAATAATTCCATAGCCTGCCAACTTGACAATCCTGAACTTTAATGAACCAATAATCTGGCAGTTGTTAAGACAAGAAAGAAACCGAAACGTCAATTACAGACGCGGCAGCAATAGAATTAGCTATCTACCATGTAAAAGAAGCTTTGGGCATGTCCTTCCATTGGCATTCACATTGCATTACTTGAAGTCGTCACACGTGACAAAGAAATGGCCAGATTCAACTCTACAGGAATACATCAAATGGGCAGGATGGAATGAGTCCTCAGCGGCTGTCATTGCTTAACAATGATACCGATTTCATCAATAGATACGGAAGTAAAGAAGTCGTGACACTGGTTGAGCATAAACTCGCTGTTTCTTTATTGATTCGAATTTCAAAGAGATAAAAAATACTCTCAAAAACATAGATGTTGATGCCCGTCTGAATTTGTTTTTAAACCCACAGACTGATCATTAAATGCACCGATATGTATCCTTCCAGTCACATGATAAGATTTTTGATGGCATCAAATTAGTCAAAATTTTAACTCCATCATGAGATCTTTAAACTGTTATATTTGGTTCAGTAATCGTACAGCAGTAGCCCACTTAGATTGATAGACGAAAGCTTTTCATCAATAGGGGTTGACAGGAAGGTTAGAGAGTATTCTGTTTCCAGGAAAATGTCTTGCTGTAGAGTTGTAGAATGTAGGCTATGAACACATCGAACGATATTTGATTGGGATCTGGATAGAAATATATCGGGATTCGGACCGATATTCGTATTTTGTGGGTAAAGCACAGCCCACCATGTGAACATTACATGAGTTTCAATTCTCGTGAATGGTTTGTTAATAAATGTGGATACTACTCTTTAAGGATGCCAGTAGTCTGATATTAGCAAGCATATTTTTCTCTGTGTCTTCAAGGATATCGCTCACTTGAAACCTCACAAATGAAAGAGGAGTGATAAAAGAGATTAAGAGCACAAAAACGACAAAAAATGTTTTGCATCGATATCTTTGATTATTCAGGAGTATAAGATTGCGTTGACAACGACCAAAACAAACAGACTATGTTTTGAGTTGCTTTACTTAGTTATAAGATTTCTGACCTGACAAGAGAAAGTCATCACGTCTTCAGTGTACACATTTTATCGGTGATGTAGTCAACACTCACATGAGCATCTTAAAAAGTTACCATCGATTGAGTATCTGAAAAGGTTCTTGCAAAATTATTCTTCCATGTTCATTTATTATTTATTTTGCCAAAGACCGTTTCATGAATAACTGCTCAAAAATAATATTTTTCAATAGTCACAATCTGGCTATGGCCTGATTTCGACAAGCGATGTTTGGTAAGAATGCTTATTATCATGAGTTTCTTTTGTGATGTGCGGTTCAAGTTCTCTTAGTGTGCTCAAAAGAATACAATACTACAACTACATGCATGTAGATATCTAGATAGGTGTACGCGTAGTTGAAAGCATTTCTTCCAAAATTTTGTTGCAAAATTGTTTCCAAATTGTAACTGTTGCAAATCGAAGCTCAAATGTTACTTTAAAATTCTTTATTTTGTTGAAAAAAGTTTTGACTGATAAACCAGTGAAGGTAATGCCGGTTGGCACTGCGACCATCTGCTTCAACCAGTTCGTCACAAAATCATGGCTCTAAAAAAGTATTTGTAATGTTGCTTTCTAAAATAAGATTTCTGATTCAACAATGGCTATTTATGATTCAATTGCAACAAAATCGTTAATAAATTCATATGTTTCAGGTTGATTGTATGTTTCTACGAGTCTCTTCTGATATAACGTTCTGCGTATCTCACAGGCTATTTTGACGTGAAGTCCATGTCGCAACAGAAATATATACTATAAATGATTAATTTTTCTTTTTAGAAACATCCTGAACATGTTCTTTTGCCGAAATATCTTGATGTAGGATTGATCATGAAATAGCTAGATGTCTAAAAATTCATTTATCACTTAACAAATTAGTCTTAGCACTTTCTTTATTGTTCTTCGCATAATTTGTCGATGCATAGTAAAAATGGAATGGCTTTCACGGCAAGAACCTAGCGACGTTAATTCTCAAAGTGGTGGTGCTATCGACTATCAGAAATGATTGCATTCATCGTCTCTCTCTTTTCATAAAGACAATAGTCACATTTCTGTACTTGAAAAATAAATGAAATACTATTGCCTTTTGTTGAGGAAAGAAGCCAAATTCGTCATTGCTATTGAATCATGAATTTCTTGCGATGAATCTTAAATCCTGTAATGGATATATAAATATTGCTATATCAATAACAATCACCGAGTTTTCTTAATGCACTGTCTGTTCATGACATTTTAAATGCAATTACACATGATATGTTACGTTTTTACATTTATTTGCATGCAATTTTTGTATACTTAAAGAAGCATTTTCGTAAACGATGTTTAAACATTGTAAACTTTCAGTTCATGATAACAGATCAAGTTATTACAATCGAATTAGTTACTTTATATTAGAATGTTAAAAACGATTAAGTTATGCGACTTCTATTTCTATTTTTATTTACTTGTAGCGATATCAATACATCGGTGATGTCTAGTACTCCTTGGCACTTGTCACATAACCGCACGCACTCTTCCGAGTTTGATATCGTTGACCGTAATGTAAAAACTGGCGCTGATTGTTCTTCATGTAAATCCCATGTCTGTTTGGTGAATCTTTGTTGCCCGCTTTAAAGCTTAGCAGTGTGACGGCCGCTTCATTGTTCGTATTACTGTGCTAAGATGAATAGTACTTTTCGCTTTATCCAAAGATCCTGCGTAAATTTTATTAAATTGCTGTGCCTTTTGGATTTGGAAACACGTTTGTATATAATATAGCTCAATTATGTACTTTACCATATGGTTGAGGTCTTATTATTCATTGCTTTTTGAAATTTCATAATTATAGGTACTTGTTGCAGCGATTTAAACTGAATAAGACTATATATCGGTTGTATTGGTTTAAGTAACGCTGCATTTGAATTTTGCATTTCTTTTATTTCTTAAGCAGATGCTCAATTTTGTCGTAGTGTCTTTCGGTCGGTTACATGCAAGCGAAAGGAAATCAACCAGTTTAAATTAATTAAACAGATTAAGCAGTTGTTCCACCATAGCCTTGACAATCCGAATAGTTAGAGGTGGCAACATCATGCATGCGCAAATATGCAGAAGCAATCCCTTCCATTCCAAGTTACGCAGTCCAATGCTTTTGATAATAATAATATCTTTTTAATGAAGCGTATTTAATTTGAACTTAAGTGCATGATTTAATTCATACCAAAACACTAAAAGAGATAATTAGAAGATGAACACTAAAATTCAAGTCTCATTTAAAGAAACCTATTATCGAGAGACAAAATTGTTCGCAATTTATCTTGCAAGTTAAAGATCTCGGTTTATCTCATAAATAAACACTCACTATTAGAAAACTACATTATTATATGAGAAAATGAGGGAAGTTAAAGCCGAGGTACAGACAAGCATGATTGCTGTAAAAATTTTCACCGTTGAAACCGTGTAGTTGCAGAAGGATATCAAACATGCAATGGCTAAAGTTTACATGAACATAGCAAGCAATATAAAGATTAAGAGTTGAATTATAAAAATCTTGATAATATTAACACTCCACCTTGATATTCAGGGTGTGTTTTTTACAGCAATTTTTTTATCTACAGCTTTACTTAAACTTACCTCATTCACTCTTGTAACATGATGGTCATGAAAGAAAATCGTTATTTACTATGTCGCGTTAGTTTCTGTATAATTGTCTGAATCCCATAAGCAAGGATTCATGATATGGACCTCCATAAAATTGAAATCAAGTTTGAAATTCTGTTTTAATCACTTCATAGTAGTGAAACATGGTAGAATGTGAAATCTTGCAATTGCCTATCATTTGGAATTTCAGGACGCCGTAGGTCTTCATAATCGAGGGTTATAATTTTTATATGAAATTGACACTATAATTCATTGTTATAATGAAGGTTAGATGCTATTGCTGTACAGTCGATAGACTAATCAGATCTAGAAGCGGATATTTAAAGATGGTCAAGGTCTTCCTATTATGTGGTAAATGCCACCTGAAAGCGATGACTGTGCGATTTAATTCCACTCGCGCTTGTACAACACTAGGATAATCTTGCATAATGGCGGCTCACAACTGTTGGAGCTGCTGTCTATGCGTTCCATTGAAACCGTCCGACTTTTGACGGGTTGTCGTGAGTTTTGCATAAATTCGATTAGAAGTGAGACTGGCCATAAACTGTATTTTCATCACGAGCTTGATGTGACGGAATCATAAGTGTATCACAAGAAAACATAGGGGTGTGATTTGATTTGGATATTGGAAATATCTTAAGACAGTAAAACTAGAAATTGGATTTCTTGTGATATATTTCTCCGTTATTCGTTAATTGTCATCTGAAAATAACTAGTTTTTTCTTCTGCTTATGTATTCCGCACTTTGTCCTTTACCTGTTCATGTACCATAATTGATACATAACCTACCATGTCTGTCTACATCGAATGTTATCATTACTTTTTGGTTGATCAGTGATCACGTCAAAGAAAGTCCAACATGCATCTTAGTGAGATGTTCAATTATTGTCAAGGCACCATACGGACTTGCGACTATGTTGAGTATAATGCATCTGGATACTTATTTAACTTCAAATCATTGCTTCTATTCGCGGATAATGTATTTGAATAATTAGAGCGAAAGGATGCTTTGTAATTTGATTTCTTAAAAGTACTGATTCTCATCAAAAAGTAATCTTACTATTTGGCAATTGCAGCTTTTTTGAGTTAGTGTACGTCGCCTATAACTCGAGGAAACTCATTTATAAGAAAAACGAGTTAGAACTCATCAGTTAGCAGGTATTTATTTTTCTGAAATTTTAATGCAAATGCAATGTAGAAGCATTTTATTGCTTGTACTTCTCGATTAATGAGGCTTTTACGATTACGACTATTTATATTTTCATGAAAACAATGCATAACAAATCACTAAATTATTTTTTCGCTTTGTACCGACCGAAGGCACTTTCAGTCATTCTTTTCTAAATCTATAATTCATATATCCTGATAATTCGGTCGTAAAAAGTAAATCTGAATAATTCAGTCTTCTTAGTCGAAAGCAATTTATTTGGTCAGCATGTTCAATCTCATCGATGATAAGTATATCAACGAACTACAGTATTTGGAGTTCAATTTCGGATAACAACAATTTCAATTTGGACAGCAAATACTTAAATTTGGACAAATACTTCAAATGAGGAACTTTTTATGAATGAAATAATTTGCGTGAATATCAGTTTTAGTACTGATCAGATGTCTTCAATGCTAAGAAAATCTTCCGTTAGCAACGTGTTCAACGTCAGTAATCTCAAATTTTAAATGTAAAATGAATCATTTGAGTGGGAAGTGTTGTTTTACCCGGCTCCGTCCGGCGGATAGGAGGCTTCGTATCGAGACAAAACGAAGCGATGCACCCAGTAAGTAAATAAATGCCTATTTCTGGCGAGGAGTGCCCGGGAGATGGCCATTCCGATCCCGCCGGGACGCTACCATACCCAAGACAAGTCTGTTCACACAAGGTGAATAGCATCGACTGCGGAAGGCAGCAACTCCAATGGTCCCACCCCAAACCTTACCTCCGAAGAAGGGTGGCGGCCATCGCTGAGGGGACTTTGGACAAGGCATAGCCATATCTGTCACAGGGGAGAAATCTCAAAGCGCTTTGTTGCACATCCCAACAGCTATTAGGCTGCCAGGATCCCCGCAACATTAACTTAGTATAGCTACTGAGGAAAGGCAGTAAGACTAAGACATCAAACTGCTAACACTAGAGCTTCTACTCTATTCAGTCGTGGGAACCGCACGGGGCAGTAGGAAGTGTTGAAAACTACATCAATCACTCAACACTTGCAGTTTTCACAATTTGATGCATGTTCTGAAATTTGAGATTGCTAACATTAAACATGTTGCTAACGAAGGATAAAGCTTATTCCTAAAATATTTATTTTCTAGCAGCATTTATTTGAAGACAGCTGATTAGCACTGTAACTGATTTTCTCACACATTATTTCACTTATAAAAAGTACCTATTTTGACGTCTGTATTGTCCGAACTTTGAATTCCAACTTCTGTAGTGGATCTTAGGAAGTTTCGCAATTGACAAGGACAGTTGCTATATAATTAACATAATGGGCAATCAATTACTATTGATAAACAGCATTTCGCATTTTAGCAGTTTGCTATCATGTAATTTCAGTTAATCAAAGCGACGATTATCACATCCTGTATTTGGTAATTCAGTCAATGTTTCTGTCGCTAAAACATTTTTTTCTACACAAATCGATTTGAATTTGAAAATTCATAGATCATGTTCTAATTTATTGCATAATATGTGCGGATTTCGCGTACATTAATTTTTCAGAAAGTTAGATGCAGTGCTGTATTCATCTGTTGCGAAGAAAGAAGTCTGACCTTGCGATCTAATGAGCATATGATTGAACCTGTTGCGTCAGTAAATTCAGACATTAAGAGTACCGTCAAAGTTCTGTCAGTTAAAATGTTCATATTTCGAGCATAAAGCGAAAGCACTCCCTCTTTTATATAATCGTCTATTGGTAAAAGTTAAAATAAAATATCGTTACAGTGCCCTGACGTTTCTTCCTGCAAGGACTTGTTCACAGGTTTGACAAAGCCATGTACGGGGTTTGAAATTGGCTTATAAATACGAATGACCACTCGTCAGCTCCTGTTTGCGATTAATGCAAGGTTGATGAATGCTAATAAGCTTAGCTTCAGCAATACGGGTAGAAACTGGATCATTAAGACATCGTCATCAACCAGTTTAAATGTTGCTATTGAAAATCAATATATCCCGCTACGTTTAGGAATAGTTAACTAAAATTCAGTGATATTTTTATTCTGCATCCCGACACACAGGTTACGTTCATATAAAGCAATGCCGGTGTGAAGTCAAAATAGTATTGGTCAAACTATCTCATTACTCATTATTATTTACCATTAATTTAAAGACAGGAACGTTCTTAGCAGCTTCTGTAATCTGTGTAATCAGCAAATTTTGGCCTGAAGATCAGTTGCCTCTGACAGTTCGTTGATGTAAGCCTAAAATTCCTTCTTATTAAATTTTGTTGGCAAGAACTTTTCTGTTATATAAGTTTTATTTTGAGGCTTTCCTAAAAGCAGTTTTATCAAAGCCAAGTTTCCTGACCATTTTGACCAGATACCCAAAATGGAAGTTGTATTTGGTGAAACTGTCTCAGAAAGCGCTTCGGAATAATGTTTAAATACAGGAGCGTTCTTTGCAGCTTATGCTAGCCGGAAAATCAAATACATCCTATAGTTTGAACATAGACGTGTATTTCTTCACGAATTGAAGGATGTACTTGTTTTCAGGCTAATATTTTAATAGAAGCATTGGTAGTAAATGTTGCTAATAGCGTTCATGATATTTAAATTACATCACGAATCTTTCCTTGGGATAATTGTATCAAGACCAAATTTGAAGGCCATGTTGCACCAATCCGATTTTGACCAGGAGCCCACAATGCCTTTGCAGCCCCATCTATCTAGCATTAATAGGAAAAGAGAACAACGAATAGGAAAGAGAAAGGAAAAGAGGCGCTTAGGGAAAAAGGAAGAGAGGAGTGAATAGGAAAATTATTTAGTTTTCATTCATTTGGGCTTATAATATCTAAACTAGTCTTTCAAGATTATAGGATATTTCAAGCGTGTTTATGTTGCGCTCAATGAAGATCATATTGTGTCCACTTGTCAAATTCGCATGAAAAAGTGCAAAAATTGATGAAGTAGTCGAATGTGGAAATTGATCTAATTTTTCCCCATTAACTTACACAAATGAGTAGATTGAATCATCTTCATGTGCCGAGCCGTCACAATTTCAAATATGAAGTCACTCAAAATCAGTTAGACAAAATGCTTTATCTTTGTAAAGTGTTTCGGTATTTTGCGCACCTACGGTGAATAAGGGGAGCAACAGGGTAGCTTAACATCATGTTGACTGCTCCCTTGATTTATATAAATTGCATATTGGATCGTCATAAAGCTACCGGTACAACTCAGTTAATTATATGTTGTGTACTCGTCATTTTCTTGATAAGTAGCTGATAAGGTAACAAAGAAGTAGTAGATAACTGTAAAGATATTAAATTTTGTCTAAAATCAATGAAGCGTCCAAGTTTGTTATAGCTATTTGTGCATCGTACATTTCCCCATTCGTTGTTAGGATCAAGCTGAGAGTGCCGCGATTTTGAAGATCAAGGAAAGTATGCAAGAAGAGGCGAAACGGTTCGAGAAAGAAATGGTGGCGGTCGACGGTGTGGATCCGAACTTCTACATACAGCAATAATGCTGAATCGGCCTGATTTTTGTACCGATACAACTTTCCCGTTTTCTACGGTCTGGTTCTCGACTTAAATCAATCAAACGACCGGCATGCTATGTCGAATAGTTGTAAATAACACGTTTTTAAAATCGGAAGTTCTTGATTCCCGTCCCCATCTAATTGATTTGTGAACCATTGTTGAAACCTAGATCCCTTATTCTCCCTAAAAATTGAATCTTCACTTCACTCCAAGATGTCTCATTCAATGCCTGATTGAGATCTTTTCGCTCCTCAGATTCCTGAATTTGATTGTTAACCATGAAGCCTTTTGGAAGCAGGATCAAGTTGTCACAAGTTTTTTCGGCGTGCAACTCGTGACGTATATTTCAGAACAATTTGAGAAAAAGACTACGGGAAAACATTTTGTAAGAGGCAGTCGTATCAAAGAAGCATTTTGATATTTTTAATTTGCAAATTCCTTTTGTCTAGCATTTGAGTCCTCAACTCATTTAATATTCATCTTTCATAAATACGCTTGTCAGTCGTTATAAACTAACCGAAACGTCTGATCAGATGTTTGATCAGTGGTGTTGTATAGTTACAGTTATAACGACGCGATTTCAATATCATTAATATACAGAAAACAAGTGCTTTCGTTCTTCGAGACACTATTTTTCTTACTGTGGAAATTTCTGGATACTTGTTCTTACACGATTTTTACGATGGAATGTTTGGATAAAGCGCACCCTATATATTGTATACAGTACTCAGTTAAGAGGAACGCCTGCCCTTTCCAATGCCACCAATCGCTTCAAATGCGAGCAATTTTAGTGCATTTAATAATTTGAAATCCCTTTGGAGTGAGTTGTTTTTTTAGTACATATCTTGTGAATGAACATTGACTGGTTAGACTGTTGCTTGAAGGTTTCTTGCTATTTTTCTTTCCCACTAATTCATTTTCCGATTCACGCCGAACACTTTCACCCAAATCATTTACGAACATTTCTGAGTCCTCCTTCTTTTCATTTGACTTCGAAGCTAATTCCTTTTCATCAGATTATTTATTCGCCATCAATCTTATCATCTTTATCAGTGTTGTTTCCCTTGTTGTACTATTTTATGTGTAAGGCATTTCGATTATACTTGATAAGCTATTTGATTAGGAAAAATATTATTTTGATGATGATGCCTTTTGTTATCTTCTATGTTTTCTGTTGTTTCTCTGACTATTGTTAGTGTATTATAAAAATTTCAGATCTGTACATGGAAATGTGTATCTGTACGCGTACATGTGATTGGCACCTAATTTTTTGTATCGATTATGTCAGGCACATTTTTGTGATATTTTTGTGGGATAGAGCATCAGTTATATGTTCCTTGATTATAGAGCAAATCTTCAAAACTAGGATATCTTTATCACCTGATGTTTATATCAACCTGTTTTACTCTCCTTTCTTCTTTGATGTATATTTCTGTCAAGATTGTATTCTGTATTCAATTCGATGTTGCTCTCGCCGATGACACGCCAAGCTGATGCACCTTTGGGTTAGTTAAACCCTTTCGCCGACGTCGTCTAAGTTATATGCTCGTAATTTAACCGAGCTAGTGCTATTCAGTGTACGTCTCTTATACTTCATTTACATACTACACAATGTTCCGTCTGTTTCGGTTTTGTGTTAAATCATAAAGTTTGCGTCTGTCAGTTTCACAATGAGTCAATACTTTTGTGTCAAAGTTAAAACATTATAAAGCCAGCTGGCTGTTATTGTGCATTTTAAAGTTCGACGATTGTTGAATATCAGATAAGAGGGGGATTATTAAGATTTTTGAAGCGGTTTATTTCATTTCATAATAGTATTGTTAAATTTAAATTCCAGGATACCAATTGGAGTTAATCAAATATCAAGACTTGTTACCACATGCCTGGCGTTCTCCTTCGACCTCATTGTTGTGATTTCAATTGTATATTCCCTGTGGTCCATTTTGTACAGAAATTACAGCATCTACTGCCTGTATTCACGAAATATAGAAATGATTCAACTTTGCTACCTCGATTTTTTATTATAACTTCGGCAATAGCTGAAAGTTCGAAATTTCTCAAAACGTAGGCTATTTGTCAAGACAGCTATATTGAGTTTTTCAGTTATGAAATATATAGGCCTACTGATACTACCTTCTTGCTAGACTCATTCAATTAGAAGCATGCTACTTTGTACAGATGCACGGACAATAGGAAAGTTGGAGTGCTATGTCCAAAATTTCGGTAGCTACTAGGAGTGCTACATAAGTTAAAGTGTGCAATGTTCCCGAAAACTTGCCTCAAACCGGCCTTGAGTAGGGTTTTGAACCTGAGATGGGTTGAAGCAACCAGACCTCACCCAGCGGCTCTGGATGATAACAAAATTATCGATCAGTAAATTGTAGTATATTGAAAAGAGCAAATGTGACTATTGCAACATGAAAATATAATCTGGGCAACAAATTGCGGAAGTTAGAAAATCTGAGTATACTTAAAATACATTGACAGTGTCCCGATTATGGCGCGAAAATGGGTAATTTAGGCGCGAACTATGAGATCGAGGCGCAAATCTGAAGCTTTTCATTGTAAACATGACATTATTTGATTTGGTCTTAAATTTATAATTGACGATTTTATTGTTGTTGTCAAAGCACATAATTTTTGCAAAAGTACCTCCATGATAATTCTTATCGAGAAATGACCTCGACGATTTGTCAAGCCGACCAGCGAAACCTGCTTAGAAGATCGATGTAAAGGATGAACTTTGGTTAGGTCTCTACAACATCTCATTTGGATCAGATGCCCAGAAATCGTTTAATGCTCTTTCAGCTAGTGATCAGTCAACCGTCCCGGAACAACACGCTTTCTTCGAGAAAGGCACCGCTAAACTTTTGGACTGCTTGCCATTCGGGAATGACTTCTACCGCCACAAAGACCAAGCGAGTCCTGACTTTGAGCATTGGGTAAATGCTGCTGCTGATCTGTTGCCGAGTGTCATCAGTCCTGAAGAAAGAACTTCATTGGAAGTTGAGGCTCGACTCCGACAAAGTTCGCCTCTCACGGATTCTGAGAACAGCTTCCTGGTGAAATCACGAGCGATGATTATCATTCTACCGCAAATGCAGATGTAGAGCAGCAGTTGCATGCTGCCTGACATAATTACGAAGAAGAGATCGAACCTCAGAAAAGAAACTGTTAGGACTTTAGTTGTTAGCAAGTCGTGCATATACGCGCGATGAATTGGAACACTGGACCTAGTAGTTTGATGGAACATTTTTACAACGCCCACGCTGCGTACAGCGAGCGGCTCAAAGCAGAGCAACTGAGGTTGGAGAAGGAAAAGAAACTGCAAAATATGAAGGATATGTATCCGTCACTCGAAGAGGCAAAAAGGTCGAATAAGCGTCTGAAAGAAAGTGAATTTAAGCAAGCTAAAATTGAAGTTTTGATGGACCAGAAAAAGAAAATGGTAAAAGTACAGGAAGCACCTGATTGAAAAGAGGGTGGATCAGCGGAAGCAGAAGGCCACTGACAGAGTTTTTCGAGATGAAATGAAGAGAAACCGATGAACCAGCCCGCTGGGAAAAAAGCTCGCGATTAGCTGGCACATATCTCGAGCGAATAACGAGCGCATAGCTTCCGTTTTGTCTCGCAAAATGCTGGCGAAAAGCTTGCTAATTTAGGAGCAAAAACGCTGCTGTTCGCTCGCGATTGGCGATGCTTTTCGAATGCTAATGAAGCGCGCTAATCGCTTACTTCATTGAAAAGCTAGCTGCTCGCTTGATATTCGCTGTACCATATTAGCATGTATGAAACCTAGTTCGTTGACTTCCTGTAGACCTACTTACACATCTAACATAATTCAAAAACATGCTGCTCAACGTCATACTGTCACGAAATGCTCATGGATCAACAGTAGTGGATGTAGAACTGTCAAAACCATAACATTCGGAGACAGTGACAAAAGATGTGGGACTCACCTCTGCTAAACAATTGTAGGCTTGCAGAAGTTCAAAGTTGCTTCCATGCCATGAAGACGCAATCAGCTGGTTTGATTAAAATTAGTTGTATTTTCAGCATAAATTCCTGTAGACCAGCGGTTCGTGTCTAAAATGCAAAATAATGGAGCCTTTTTATTTACATGCAAAATTACAATTTATAAATGAACATTCGCACTGCTTACCTTTTTCACTGATTATTTTTATGCAATATTTAGGCCACACGTATAATAAACTACTGATGATCACTGTCATCTTGCCACGAAACGCTCCAGGGACTAACAGCAGAATGACTCAATGCTGCTAAACTCAAAACATTCGGAGGCAGTGACAAACTGAGAACTCACATAAAAATTGCATTCATATCAGAAATTTAGAACTTACCTCTGCAAAATGGTCGCCAATTTCTCTCTCCCGTCGATGCTCATTGAACTGGTTTGGTAGAGCCCGCGTCCATATTTGATATTTAATTTTGTTGGGCAGCGATTGCGGTCTGGAATGTACAATAAAATTTTTATACCAGAGTCTTTAAAAAAAACGTTTAGGCATGAACGTCAATGCGAAGTTTGTGCAATCTGATATCATATACCAAAAGCTGAAAGCAAATTAACAGTCATATTTAGCCATTGTTACAAAATGAAGAAAAAGATAATTCATTTCTACAAATTTTACACATTTAAAAGTAAAAGGTTTTTAGTATGAATAATCCTACAAAAAGAAATTCTATCGTTGGAGCATTTGTCGTTTTACGAAAAATTCGATAACTTTAAGATTTTCGCAACATTATCGTTTTCTCTATTAACTGAAATCAGCCTAAAGACCAACGGTGGAAAATTTCAATGGCATAAAATTATAAGCATGATGGTTTAATTCGATTGGCAGTTGTCCATCTGATTTCATGTAATCAAAATCAATACAAATGATTAAGGTGCACATAATTTTATTGCGACGATTGCAGGATTGAAATACTTTGAGATAATATCAAAGCCCGATCCGTCAACGTTTCAACATGCTGGCATTGATAACAGGTTTTAAACGTTTAACTTACTACAATGTTATCCGTATTGGTTCATAGATTCTATAATGTGCATATCTCGTTATTAAGTTTAAATTGCAGAGATTCATAGTCTACAGCAAAGGTGTGTATAGCTATTACGCTAGTCACTACAATAGGAAAATAACCTATTTTTCTAAAACTAAAGCCGGTTTCATAATGTGACAAGAAAGTGAAACGACTCACCCATTTTCACATGGCTTCAACCGTTGTCTTTTTCCGCAGTTATGAGGAAGGGAATTTAATTGACACACACAGTCATCGATTTGCACAGCCTTGATCCTATACTTTCGAAGTGGTTTATCAGAATCACAGTTGACCAAGCCGCGTAGGCACGACACCAGAGATCTCACGACTTGATGCGCACTTAATAATTGACACGATGTCGGGCAGGCAATTGTTCGAATGAGCGCAGGAAGTTCAACCTGTTAGCAGACAGCCTTGTCGGGTTGTAGCGGCATTGTCATAACGACAGGGAATCGATGTATACTGTTACACCCTGCGCTGCGCTCGGTGTGTGAATAATGCCAGTTGACGTCACACAGTGACTGTCTGATTAGACGGGAGGCGTGCGTAGGAAGAAAAACAATCCTCTGTTGGGATGCTCGACAAACCTACACGTAATTGCTCAGTGACTAAGTTGCAATGCAAGTTTGCTGTCCGATGCATGGTAGCGATTTATTTTACATAATTTAAAAAACTTGATTGAAACATAAAATCATTAAAATATTGTGAATCACTGTCATCTGCATTGACTTGCAAGCAGGAAAAAGTCGCTCTTATGAGCGCATTTTCATTATTCGACACACTGGTTCAGTTCATTTTTCGACATTTCAGTTCAGTTACAATGCTTCATTATTGTAGTTGAATACCTGTCTACTTTGGTCTTCAATTGGATTAGACCATCAATAATGGATTTCTGAACACTGATCTTTAAGGACAGATGACGACATGCTAAACCGAATTTCTATATGTTTCACTACAAAATAGAATAGGCTATAGGCTATAGAATACGGTGGAATCACATTCTAATTAACTCTCTGATGACATCAAGAATTAATGAGAATAACTAAAATGAATCTGCATTTCGATTACAAGCTTAGCGCTAACGTACACTATTTGCATTTTGCTCTAACCATCTATGCGACTTCAAACAACAGAATGTGTTTAAACAAAGGGATGTAGGCTATAGCTGGTGATAAAAGTTAGCAACATTGGCTTTACCAATAGCGATCTATTAATCAGTGACAAGAACCTGGCGAATTTCAGTTTGCCAATAGCTATCTATTGGCCAGCGACAAAAAGTAAGCAAAATTCGGTTTACCAATAGCCATCTACTCGCAAACTGCATTGTCGCTAGCTAAGACATCGCTTGCTCGCTCACTAAAAGCCAGCGAATAGTGAGCATTTTTCCCAGCGGGAGGTGAATTCCTACAAAATCCCCAAACTGAACTGTTCTGCCAGAATTTTCAATACAAGATTGACCGGATGTTTGAATCCTTGTTAATAACATAAATACATACTTTGTATAAATAGGTGAATTGCATTACATGAAAATGAAGCGATCATGATCATAAAATGATGATGATACGTTCATAAATTGAACGAAGCATTGATCAGCGTGCTTGTAATGGTACACTTAATTCAAGCGGAAAACTTGACTTATGGGAATTTCGTGGTAGGCGCGAAAAAATTGCCGAGGCGCGAATTCTGCGAAAATTCAGAATCGGGACACTGCATTTATTTTTCAGGTCGGTCGGTTTTCGGGTCCCGATCTGCACTCCTCTACAATGCCTGCATGGGAGGCAGGGCTGATATCCCTGTGGGAGCGAATCTGGCGAAAAGCTGGCAGATAATCAGCTATATTCCTGTGGGAACGCATCTTGCTAATATCAACAGATTATCTGGCTAGGTAGCGATTTTGTGGATAATTTATTAAAGGTTCATTTTCGTGTAAAAACTATCTCCGCATGTGAAAATGGTCATCATCTATCCAAAAACATGTGTAAAATTAAAAAACGAAAGTTGGCGAAAAAGTTGCTATAGTTAGTTGGTAGATATTTGTTTACTAATGCGAGCTGATTTTTCGCCAACCGGCGAAATCGTGGATATTGTAGCAACTAATTAGTGGTAAGTAGTAATGTTCGTATATTACCTTCACATGAAAATATATTGTATACTCAGTCTGATCTGATAAAAAGGGATCTTTTTTAATTCACGAAGGCTTAAACTAAAAAAGTATTTATCTTCCACAAATGTCGCAGCAAATACTATTATATTATTCAAATATTTGTCATTGTTATAAATTGTTGAATGTCAAGAGATGTTATGAAAATTGATATAAGCGTATTCTCTTAATTCCTATCATTATCAAAGAATGATAGTCTGCACTTATTTCTTAGATAGATTAGCCATTTGTGGGGTGATGGTAGTGATGCAAATGGAATATGTTCCATCTGAAAATTTAGAAATTTATTTTTCGGTGATTGACGTTTTTTCCTTTGTTTTGGAGACTTATTATAGTCGTTTGAAAAGAATATGTGAAATTCAAAGTCCGAAAACTTCTTTATCATCCCTGTATGTTAACTTTTGGTACCAACTGCATCTTTTCCATGTCTATTTCAGATCTTCCTTCTCTTAATTTCTCTTAATTCCTATCATTATCAAAGAATGATAGTCTGCACTTATTTCTTATTAGCCATTTGTGGGGTGATGCCCTGTGGGAACGAATCTTGCGAAAAACTGGCGGATTTTAGCTGCAGAATATCATGATACAGTTCAGTCATATTTGCGGGATATTCGCTCGCGAAGTTCGCCGGCGACAATTCTCGCTCTACATGTCACCTTTTACTTTTGACTTTCTCTCTTATTTTCTTTATTAATCCGCCTCTACAGCCAAGGCTCTATTTTCTCCCTTACCTTCTCACCATCACCCACTTATGGCTAATATATCTAAGAAATAAGTGCAGACTATCATTCTTTGATAATGATAAGAATATAGAGAATCCGCTTATATCAATTTTCATAACATCTCTTGACATTCAACAATTTATAACAATGACAAATATTTGAATAATATAATAGTATTTGCTGCGACATTTGTGGAAGATAAATACTTTTTTTATTTTAAGCCTTTGTGAATTAAAAAAGATCCCTTTTTATCAGATCAGACTGAGTATACAATATATTTTCATGTGAAGGTAATATGCGAACATTACTACTTACCACTAATTAGTTGCTACAATATCCACGATTTCGCCGGTTGGCGAAAAATCAGCTCGCATTAATAAACAAATATCTACCAACTAACTATAGCAACTTTTTCGCCAACTTTCGTTTTTTAATTTTACACATGTTTTTGGATAGATGATGACCATTTTCACATGCGGAGATAGTTTTTACAGAAATGAACCTTTAAAAAATTATCCACAAAATCGCTACCTCGCCAGATAATCTGTTGATATTAGCAAGATGCGTTCCCACAGGGTGGTGAGGAGGTGAGGGAGAAAATAGAGCCTCGGATGTAGAGGCGGATTACTAAAGAAAATAAGAGAGAAACTCAAAAGTAAAAGGTGGCATATAGAGCGCGAATTGTCGCCGGCGCGAACTTCGCCAGTGAATATGCCGCAAATATGACTGAACTGTAGCATGATATTCTGCAGCTGACATCCGCCAGTTTTTCGCAAGATTCGTTCCCACAAGGATATATTATCATGCAATAGTTCAGCAATAATTTTTAGCATATTCGCAGTTCGCCGGCGACAATTCGCGAATTCGCGCTCTGTATGCCACCTTTTACTTTTGACTTTCTCTCTTATTTTCTTTAGTAATCCGCCTCTACAGCCGAGGCTCTATTTTCTCCCTCACCTCCTCACCATCACCTAGTGTTGAAAATTTTCCGGAAAATTATGGAAAATTCTGAAAGTTTTGATTTTTTTGGTAGGCCCTATAATTTGAGCGCTTCCGCTGCCGAGGCAGAGCTGCGTACGGACACTTGATTTCATCATTATTTCGATTAAAGCGATCCTAGCAATACGATTTCCGTCCGCGGAATTTTGAACATTCCTTTGCCAGGCTTGTACTAAAATCACACAGACACCTATAGCACGGGAGATCACGCAAACCGACCTTTGCGACGTCAAAAAGTTTAGCTATCTCAAGAGAACTTTCTTCCACATGCAAACTGATCACCACTGCGGAGCGCCACGAAAAAGGCATTATTCAATGCAGATTATTAAGAAAATGCTATTTGAGATCGAGTCTGTTTTCTAACAATCGATCTCTTTTATCATCATTATAGTATATCATGGATCTATATCGAGCACATCAACTTTCTATAAATAGGCAGGTAACTATTAGTGAGACAGTTTCACACAAGACACTATTCACTGCATGGAAATGTGTCTCGTGCGTCATGGAAATGAACAAGTCATTCATTGGATGCCAACGTCGAATCAGCACGCTGTAATTCTGTAGCGAATTTGATAAGCCGATGACGAGTTTTTTCATCAGTTTACTACAAAGGCCTGTCAAGGGAAGGTTGTTGTGTGTGGGGAAGATTACTGCAAATGACACGGTAGTAATTCATCGACTATTCGATTTGTAGACTAGCTACTACAGATGGAAGACACCACGTATATAAGTGTTGAGGAAGACCAACTCCAAACCCGCGTGATTAGGCGTTGGACGGTTTAGGGATGGGGCTATTGCTTCAACTAAGTTGGAGCAATATAGAAAAATGATGAAAATATTGCTTTTATGCTTAAAGCATTGCCAATTTGGTCAAACGAAAAGAAAATGTAGTTCAGTTTTCACTGTAATTCATTTAGTTTGTGTATTTATTTGATTTTGAAATTTAAAATATCTATGTTGTCGGAAACAGTAGACGAGTCAGGTTTGGTGGTGCTACATATATGCTTACAGAGGCGTTGTGAGATAAAAAACGAAGTTTTACTTTGGAGCAGCAGATGTGGGAGTCGCTTATGACAAATATATTTAAACACCGCATATCTAACGAATGCGAAGATACCGGAACGGAAGAATATACAGTTAAACACATACCCTATTGGCAAATCCTAGAATAAAACTAGTTTATTAAAAGTCTAAATGCACAGAAGAATTAATACTGGGAATCTAGATATCCAAACTCTAAAATGAGTAAGATACACAATACTAATGGTCATATAACCTAAGGAATATGAGATATAGTTGGAGAGAAAATAAATGGCCCAAATTAGCAATGAATTTACAACAAAAATTAATCATAATAATGCATTTATGAAAACATATATAAACTTAGGCACACACATGCATAATAGACATAAGTCAGCAAATATACACATACCCCGTCAAAGAAAAATAAGTATTATTAAAGTAAAATTGAAGTGATATGCAGTTAGTATTATATAATTTTTTTGTGACAGTGAAATCTTAGTAAAACTTTGGTTTATACATTTAGTATTTTCCCAGTATTCAGTAAAACTAAAATTTTTCCAACTCGGTAAATACTAACTTTTTCTTCAGTTCCCAAACCTCAGTAATACTTCAGTTTCCCAACTCGGTAAATACTTAGTTTTCATCAGTTCCCAAACCTCGGTAGGCCTAATACTTCAGTTTCCCAACTTGACAAATACTTAGTTTTTCTTCAGTTCCCAAACATCAGTAATACTTCAGTTTTCCAACTCGGTAAATACTTACAATTTTAAACCCTAGAAACTTAAATAAAACTTTTTTTTTCGTTTCTCAGTGCAGAAATGACTTAGTAATGTTTAGGGTAGAAAAATCGAAGTAAAACTTTAATTTTCTCTACTCAGTTTTTACTGGCCGTCAAAAACTTCCCTACTACTTCAGTGTACTTTGACTGGGTACATGCATGTAAAAACATAATACATGAAAACCAACTCACACATAAATATATCGATATTTCGATATAGTATAGATTATATATATTATATATTTATATAGATTAGATATAATATAGATTTATAGATATATAACATACAAGAAGAACTGAAATTCTAAAAAACTATAAAGCTATGCGAGGAGTCATCAGGGGGGAAGCATGTGGCTGCAAGAGCAAGGTTTCGGCCCTTGGTCAAGAGGTTAAGAGGATAAATTTTAGAAAGGATTCGATCAAAATGTTTGTAATTGAAAACACAAATGTCGTCAACATAACCAGTGATGTAAGATAGGAGCTTGGCTAAACCAAATTTTTTGGCAGCCAAGAAAACCAGTCATGTACCTGAACTCCCTATAGACTAAGAAAGGATGAGATAACAGTGAACTGGAATTCCCCCCATTGGAATGCCTCGAATCTGTTTAAAGACAATTCCCCAAAAGTAATGGAAGTGTTGTCATTGTCAAGAATGAAATTAATGGCAATAAGGAATTGTTCTTTCGACCAGCAGTGATACCCCTTGTACTTTTTGTTCGAGAAGAAGGTTTTGCTATCCTATGCAAATGAAGGTTTTGGATGTGCTGAAAATCAGGTCACACAGTTTCTTCAAAGAATCTTTAACTTGACTCAAGTTTAAATTAGTGTAAAGCATGGAGAAATCATACACCTGAAGGGAATAGCAGTTAATGTCTGATGTCCTATCAGGTAAATCTCCAGAGGACTTAATACTCCAGGAAGTATTGATTCCCGAATTATTCTTGATAGAAAGGTAATTACTTTTAAACCTATCCCTGATTATTTGTAAGCTCTTGTTAACTAGGATAGCTAAATAAATAATAATAAAATAATTCTAGAAATTTCAAAGTAATTTAACTATGCAATGTAATTCGTAGTCTTCGCGTTTTATAAAGTATATTTTTTCAAAGAAAACACCTTGAATTTAGTTTGTCAAGATAACCCCACCAAATCACTGGGCCGTATTCTTGTACCTCCATACATTTTCGTCATAAGGTCGCTTTGACCTAGGTAGTCATTTCCAAGATGTCCTTATTCAAGGTAGCCTCGACTTAGAAGTATTCCTGAACGCTCCTTTGGAGCTCCCTTCGTGAAGGAGTTCCTTACGACAAAGTCTCCCTTTATCTGCTGTGAAATTTTATGGCATTCAATGTCACCTTACATAAGGTCGGCCTAAATTAGAGTCGTGGCAAAATCGTGAAGCTGCGACTCAGTTTGTTACATTGTTCATGTCTTCAATACTAATTCAATCAGCAGAAGCTTCAGGTAATCGAACACTTGCATTGTCTCTACAACTGAAGTCTTTCGTAGACGTCATAGATTTCCGACATAATTGCATCTAAGTTGATGAAAAGTTGGCTCTTCTATTCTTCACCTACATTTCAGACCTGTTCAGAACTGGTGTTGAGTTTCAAAAAAGGACGAATTCTGATTACAAGGGATTAGGGTCCAATTTCAATGTGCAGGATTGCTTCAATAGCAACCTTCATTGACTTACTCTGTCGTCTGACAACATTTGTCTTTGCTCATGAAGACATCAATCGCACGAGTGACAGCTGCATGGAGTAGCGGCGATTGCATACAAGCAACCAAATGATAACATAACTGGCGGATCATCAAGCATGCGTGTATTTACACTTCACACAGTGTGTGACAGTGCGAATCAGTGTGTGATGGACTAGGCATGTATCACATTTTGTGAAGATCGATATTCGAAGATCGACTTAGATTTAGTTATCTGAATGGAATATGATCATTTATAATTATGCCTAAAGACTTATTGAGTACACAGTGAGTAGGCTACTTGCACAGTGACTAAGTGAAGTTACGATTCTTGCAGGTAGATAAAAACCTTCTGTTTGAGCTGAAAACAAAGCATGGACAATCAACCCATATTTCCTCTAATCACAGTCGCGGGATGCTTTTCTAAATGTGTTGTCCGGGGCTCTTGATAATGGAGAGGGCGCTAATTAGAGGTAGGAAGGCGCCTAAACGTACATGAGGATGCCGGCATTATTCTACTGTTTCATGTTCAGTGGATTGGAACTGAGCCTTTTGCTTGAATGTAGATCGTGTTTTCAATCAGAGTCAGTTTCACTCTCCTTTTTCGAGAATATGCTTTCATCCGTGACTTCCTATTTCTGCAGGCAGGCCTCCCGGTCATCTACATGTGGAGACCAGGAGATCTACGGAAATAGAAAGTAGATTGTATAGCTTCTAAGTTGTACGCTATGCACTTGTAATGGAATATGAGTAGGCCTACCATCCACACAAGTCAAAAGCACGTGAAATCCATAAAATAAGCATCGTTGAGATAGATTTGGAAATTTTGTAAAATTTAGTGAATAGCGGGTGCTCTCTTGCAATGGCCGAGAGACCTCTGCACAATTTTGCTTGCTGTCGACTGGGAAAGCTTATAAACAAGCTGTCAATAGAAATTTGAAAACTTCTACTCGCAAAGTATCGGAGTGCCACTTTCAGCTGAATGGAATGCGGCTGATTTCCTCGATTTTTGACAGATTTGGAAGGGTAGTCCTTCAATAAAGGCAGAATATAACGAAATCTTCCTCTCGTAAAACGATATCTTTGAAAAAAAAACTGTTTCACATACTGCTTTTCCTTCGAACGTCGAGTGATTTGAAGCCATCTTTGGGTTTTATCGGAAAGAATCTGTAGAAACACTTGGACTTCGCTTATTCACTTATTATTGAGTAGGTTTACCTGATGGATATCCATTACCATGACTTGTGCAAATCTGTCAGCGCATCCATAAAACTGTATAGGCATGAAGGAATCGTGACAGTGAACGTTTAGCATTTCTGAATCAAACGATCGAGTAGCAGGGAAATTTTCTCCCAAACGACAACCGGTTAACTTTCGTCCGTATTATAATGTCGTCATCGACTATGTCCCATATCGATGGTGTTGAAATGGTAGTGAAATTCAGGGTCTCACAATTCTGAAATTGGTATAGCAATATGACTAGTTCTGATTAAAGCAATAAATTTATTCAGCGTATCTTTAGTAGACCTATGTCAATTGCATTCTTTTGAATAGGATGTTCATTATTGCCCTCATAGCACCATAGGAATAGACGCAATATATTACAACGCAGTGAATATGAAAACATGTTTCCCAGCCATGCTCTTAACTCTCGCTTATAATCAAAAAGGTTTGCCTCTACTAAACAATATGTAGCTTTTACGGTGCTGGAAAAGTGTCAAAGGGTTGTTTGGATATTTATCTGAGTATGTGTCTGTTAACTGCAATTTCTAATGGATTATCTTACAGCTCTCCCACCGTACATGAGAAATACCAAGAATCACAAATTTATAAATCTGCTGAAAAATGCTAATCAAGGTCTGAATGACTGATTATAATCAGTCACTCTGTGAAGTCGAAAAATATTGATAGAGGTTCTGACTTATCAAATAATAGATAGACGGATCAAATAAAATAAGAAAGATATTACCAGAATCTAATTAATGCTCAAGAAACTAAAATGTCAAAATAAACTACAAAATTACAGTGTACTACCTTATTCCAATGACAAGATGTTCTCATATTGTGATTACTTTTCAGAATGGATTCTTCTTGTAAGTATATTCACTGTTTTGTTAAAAATAGTTCACGCTCGTTCCTGAATGATTAGAAGTTCAAGAGCATAATTCAACATTTCCGCAAATTCAGTAGCAAAATAAAGTATTTTCAGTTTTTGCTTTGTTGGGAAATGCTTTTTGATGTGCATCTCCACACAATGTATACTCTTATACATGTAAGTGGCAAGTGCATTCACATTTCTGATTTGCTTATGTTAACTTCGAATAATTCATCCAAGATATCGCAGTAGAAAGAAAGCCTGATTTTGAGAGATGTTTTCCTAATATGTAGTGATGATTGAACAGCTCTTTTTCAATCACTCTTGGTAATCCCGGGGAAAGAAATAAACAACAGATTTGAGAAATAAAAATTAAACTTTTTAAAAGCAACCTTGCAGATTTTATCATGTACCAGAAGCTATTTTACTTGCAATATGCAGCGATTGATTTAAAAGGGATCAAGAGGCAGCTCTCCGCAAAAGCATTTTCTCAGGGTTAGGTTTCTGAGGTTTTTTTATCGAAATTCTTATCATATCAATTTTTGCAACTCATCATCTAGCCCTGTAACATCAGATTGCAGTATGTGGCATGGACCCCAGTGAGAAGATAGGGTCATGGTCAACGAAAACCAAGTGAAGAAATTGCAGAGTGAAAAGGAAATACAATTCAGGACTTTCTGACTCAATTGCTTTTTTTCCACAATTTCAATCGATAATCACATCACTTGAGTTTGCAAATTATGCTGACTCGTTGGAGGAGAGCAAATATGTCAACAGTGACAAAATAAAAGAAAAACTTATCATGGACCTACCGAAGCTGAAAGAGATTCATATCAAAGAAGCTTCAGAATACTTAGCAATGCAGAGACCACGGTTTTTAGTAGGAGTATGTGCATGAGCTATATATTGATTGCATTATACTATGCATTCCCATCAAGCAACTGCGATTTAGCGTGATGATTATAGATTATAGTCTATATCAGGGGTCGCCAACCTTTTTCATACGCGGGCCAAAGTATATCAGCAAAATTCTCAACGGGCCAAGAAATATTTCTAGATTTCTAGATCATTATATCTCATGATAAAACAAACGTTTCCTGCTCATAGCCACATATCCACATGTATTTCATTCTGAATTTGCCAATTTAAACAACACTCGATAGAAATAATTGATTGATGGTTTCATTAAAATATGAATATGTATTTCATTTCTCATTTTAGTTTTTGCGAAAAACCTCGGACTTTCTTATCATAAGTTATAAGTTCAGAATTTGATGACTGTTTAGGAAATGTTATAATAATAACTTTGTTATAATTGTTCAATATGAAGTGAGAAAAAGCATTTCAGTCTAATTAACTATAATAAACTCGGCAAATCGCCGGCTTACCCATTTAATTTTCCCTTTATTTAACAAAAACAAGTTGAGATTTATAAGAAACAAGTTAATGAAACAAGTAATCAATGAGACGGTTGTGATTGTAAATTGCTAACAAGAAGGGAGAAACGTGGGTCAAAACTTGATAAGGCGATTCGAAGAATGGCGTCCATATGCTCATCAGTCAAACGAGAACGATGAGGATTTTTGATAAATTTCATATTTGAGAAAGCGGACTCGCATATGTAGGTGCTGCCAAACATGACGAGGATACGAGTTGCAACTAACCTAAGGATTCGGAATCGAGCCGGAACAAATTGCAGCCAAAACGAAGTAGCATCATTTTCAGCGTGCTGATGCTTCAGTCCTAGTTCGGCCTTTAAACCAACCAATTCCAACTCGCACTCTGCTTTATTGATGTCAAAATGCTTTTCAAAAAGCTCAGCAATGGAACTTGTTTGAGAACAAATGAAGGGATCTTTAATGAACAAAAAAACCTGCTCAAGATCGCTGAAGTCTGTAAATCGTGAGTCGAATTCGATGATAATGTCATCCAGGTAATCACTCAAACAAGCGGCCGCTTCATGCACATCTCCTGATAGAGCTTTTGTGTTCGGAAACATAATGAGATCATCGCTCTCAATTTGGCGCTTAAACAAAGTCAAAATTCCTCGAAACTCGGTAACATGCTCGTAGAGGTTGAATATCGGTTTCATTTTGCCTTGGAGCTTTTCGTTCAAGACATTGAAGTGCTTGCTCATATCAGCTAGAATTCCTAACCACGTGCGAAAGGTGCTATCTTCCAGCGCAGAAAAGTCATTATTATTTCCATGACCATGGTCGTTGAGATATTTTTCAATTTGCGGCAAGACGGCAATGAATCTCTGGAGCACGGCTCCTCTTGAAAGCCATCTGATATGGTTATATAAAATCAGGTCACCGTATTCACATTCTACTTCTTTCAAAAGGGTTTTGAAGAGACGATGTTGAAGTGAACTATTGCGAATCCGATTGATCACTTTTGTGACTGTGACCATAACGAAATTCATGTAGTCACCTCGGCGTAATTTGGAGCAGAGAGCTTGCTGGTGAATTATGCAGTGGTAAACAAGAAAATTGACACCTGTTTTTCTGCCGTAATAAAACAAGGAAACCAGTTTTTCGACCAACCATCGATGGAGCGCCATCAGTTGTAATCGATGTCAAATGCTGCCAGTTTAGTCCAAATGAATCACAAGCCTCGTAAACAGCATCACAAATATCTTGTCCAGTTGTTCTTCCAGTAAGTGATTTCATGCACAAAAGATCTTCTCTGACACACTTTATGATCACATCGAAGAAGCGAATGAAAATCAAAAGTTGCGAAGTGTCGCTTATGTCGGTACTTTCGTCAATAGCAAGAGAAAAGTATGGTGATGCAGCCAAACACGTACGAAGCTGAGCAGATAAATCGGCGGAGATTTGTTCACATCGTCGAGTACACGTTTGAGGAGACAGGGACATCTTTCGAATCTGTTCAATGATCTGTTGGTTATTGTGAAATGACTTGTATAATGCACCTGCTCCCACAAGAAAACATTCTTTGACAAACTCTCCATCAGAAAATGGTTTCTTATGCCGCACGATGAGTTGAGTAATTCGGAAGCTGGCATCAGTGACATGATCTGTTGATGAGCAGGCGGTAAACATACTTTGACTCATTCCATCTAGGGCACGAAATAGGCGGTCATACTCTCGTTGTCTGGATGGATGATCACTCATAGGAAACCTTGCGTTAAAGCCCCGATGATTGGTATTGAAATGGCGTTCGAGGTTGTATTTCTTACACTCTGTCACGGTCTTATGACATATGATACAAACAGGACATCTGTCCTTTTGACGCATGCAGAAGAAATAGGCTAAACGCCATTCATCAAGAAATGTACGCTTGATAATTCCGTCGCTACTCCGTTTACTTGCCATACTCGAAGCGCATTAAATGAATGTAATGTACCCGTGCGAAAGACTTCCCCATTTGCTTGCATTCATGACGTCACTGCTCGCCGCATCCAACCAAATCTGTGATGTATTCATTTGTGAATGAAGACAATGTGATGAAGACAAATGAAATTTGTGACGAAGACATTCACTTCATAGAAATTCTACGACCTCGAACTGTGTGTGTATGCATAAGCACCATATCACACGATCAAGTAAACCTCATAAAAGATAAAAGGTGGTAAAGTGTGTTTTCGAATAAACTAACATTAACACTAAAGACGTCACGAATAGTACACATATTCTATCTACTGTATGCGAAGACGCTGATAAGCTTATGGGCCTAACGTAGAAACCTGCGGGCCATTTCGTCTTCTTACGCGGGCCATTGATGGCCCGCGGGCCCCAGGTTGGCGACCCCTGGTCTATATAGTGTATAGGTATATGCCGATGCGCATTTCACTAGATCTACATGTAGAATGATTCATTATGTTGTAATGCGAGTAGGTCCATCAAGTGTCAAATAATTGCTTCAGAATATGGCTGTCATGATATTGTGTTAGACATTCTATTTCATATCCTCCACATCGAAATTTTTAGCTGACTGCATCGTTGATGTCGTTTGAATACGTCTTCAGCTCTGCGTACATTTAGCCTGTTAAGTACAGAATCCGTCCTTAGAAACTCAGCCAATTCCTTCATAGCGAATTGGATGCTCACTAAATTTAGAGAAAGATGTCATAAACAGGAATCTTGTGATTGATGAACTTCGATGTCTGGCCCTCCAAACGAATAGCGCAGAATCATTGCCACTGTATCTTGGGCCGTTTTTTTCATTTCTTGATAGGATGCTAGGCCAACTGTAGATTGGGCTGTGACTGGTCAACTTTTTTGTAGCAATAATTTTTTGACATTCAATGAGTTGGTAATTCAACGGCACTGGTACTGACATTCCGTGATACAAGCATTAATTGAAATTGATAGAGGTAGGCTATATTCTTATGATGATGTGACTGGTTCACGAGATTTCAAAGATTGCTCTAAAGATTTTAAACTCGAGAAAATGGCAATCCATAGTTATCCACAGAAACCAATTCAAAATTTGTGCTTTGTGTTTCTACCTGAAGCAAAAAATAAATAAATAAATGATGATAAATCTAAGTGATTATCATCATTCCGATAGAGCTTTCACAAATGCGATTGACATACTTTCAGATGGAATGCTTTCAGAAAAGGAGCTCGACAATTCGTTTCTAGATTTTCTCATGAAGGATGAGAACACTAGTACCTTGGAGGAGGAGGAGGCAGAAAGTTTCTCCAGCACTTGCGACAAAAACTCGGCCAATATTGGGTCGCCTGATCGAAATTCATGCTCGAAGCGCCGTCGTGGTAGATAATACCTATGTCCAATTGAAGAAGATAAGTTTGGCATACATGTAATTAAAGACAGCAGACTTGCCGAACATATAAAAAGAAAACATATAAATGTGGGCGGAATGTCAATGCAGGATATGGTGGTGCGAATCAAAAATTATACCATCGAGGCCTGCGGAATAACTGACTATGAAAAATGTTGCTTTTGCGGAATCCCACAGAGAAAGAATTATATGTCTAAGCATTTGTCTAGAATACATAATGAAAAGCCTATGAGTCGCTCTATCTCATTGGAAGAAGCGAAAGATCAGATTTTGAGGGAGAATTCTTCGAGTTCTAATGTAATACTGATGAATAATGAGGATTTTGCGGTAAGTTAAAATGGAAAATATCTTACTATTATTTGTTAAGATACCATGTTCAATACGCGTATCGAATTGTGTACAAAGTTGTACGAATTGTGACAATGTCATACAGGTCTCGAAATTTGTACTTGCTGCTTTGATTCTATTTCTGCTCATAAGAACATCGAAACTTCGTAAATGCGGCTCACAATAATTGCTTTAAGTTTGTTGTTATTTACTCAAAGCTCATATTTTTTATCTGTAGTGTTGTCTAGTTCAATCGATTGTTTTCCATCCGTTTTTAGCAAATTTGCTAAATTTCCGGGATTTGGATTTTGGAATTGGGTGGCAACCCTGGTTGTGCGATTGCACGCCAAAATCTATTTTGGCATGCATCCCTCGTATGCATTTGGTGGCGAGCGAGTTGCAGTCTAAATGATGTTCAAGACTGCTTTTGCATTGGCTTAATTTCGATTTTTAACGCAAGCAATCTTCTTCGAGTTTTCTGCACACAGGCCTACCGGTCTGCGGACGAAAAAGCGAGGGTTGACTTCAGAGTGTGCACTGCATACTATAGGGCACAAAATTCTTGTCAATTTGCGCACAATGTCCAGGCGTCGATTCCGACCAACGCGAGAGTTTCGTGCCTGTTGTTGCCTGATTCTAATCCATATTGCGCATTTCATCAAATGAATGCATAACTGCTGATTTGTGGATTGGTCCCGAATTGAGAAAAATTCCTAAACTATACGAGTAGCATATATATTCTATAGATAAATGAATATTGCTTATTTGGCTTTTCCTTATATCTTGCAAATGACTGTAGTATTTTTGTATTATTGTTACATTCATCACATGAACAGAATATTTTTCGTGAATGAACATTTTTTTCACGAATAGGTGCCAAATTTTGGTTTCGTCCCTCAAAGTTTGCAGTGCATGCCTACATTTACTAATAAAATTGATGTAATTTACAATACTTGATCAGCAAAAATAGGCCTATTTGCATTAGAAGTGATCGGCCAGTAGACCAAGTCTTCCGAATTCTATATGATTCATGTTTCAAAAAAAAAGTTCTTATTATTCAGAACTGTCTCAATAACTGGGGTGGAGGGAAATTATCGAGTGGCACGATAGAGAAGTACACACGTTATCTTCAGCAACTTATGACCGTGACAAAGGTGAACAATTTCTTCGATCTGGTGTTGGTTCCTGAAAATCGAAATTCGATCTCAGATCATTTGGGATTAGTTGCCGAAAGCTCTCCGAGTATTTGTACATCAACTCTGGCGGCACTTTCATCTCTCCAGCGATACCTCAGTTGCAATAAAATGACTGACATATGTGATCGCAGTTTAGAGCCAGAGCTGAAAGCCTTTGAAAATCAACTGGTCCTTTGGAATCGTAGTAATAATTCAAACAAAAAAGCAGATAATGCACGCTTAAGGGTAAGTATAAATGCTGGACAAGGAGCACGCAGTCGCTCGTTTCTGTTTGATATAAAATTATGTCTGTTGCTGTGGCAATATTCTAAAAACATCTTCCAGCTAGTAAATGTGATTCGCTTCGCTAACCCTTTATATGGCCGATATGACTGATGAAAACACCTGTTTTTTTGCTGATAGTAATTCAGAGGCTCAAAACATTCCCATAAAAATGAGGAAATTTCCATGTCTAGCAGAGAATAAGTGATCAGAATGATTTGTGCTTTAACATCACTAGCATCTGATAACAAGAGCAAAATTATAGCAGCAATTAAATTACTGTATAAATATTTACAAAATTATAGATAAGAATTTTTTCCAAATTCTAATGGCAACATCAGCAAGCAAGAAATAAACTACCAACTGTTGTAAAAAAACAGCCTGAATGACGTATTTTTGTTTATGTGAATGTTGAACATGACCAATTTTTCCAATAATTCTATTTCAGAGTGAATTGGATGATCATTTAATTACTGAGGAAGATGTTATAAACATGAATCTTGTGATTGCTGAACTTCGACGTGTAGCCCTCCAAAAGAATGACGCAGAATCATTGTCACTGTATCTTGGGGCCGCTTTTTTCGTTTCGTGATGGGAATTGTAATCGCCCTGATGTGCCGTCAAATGCGACTCTGTCGGAATTTCTCGCATGGAAAAGCGAACTAGAAAGTGCTAAAAATGGTGAAATGCCGCATTTCAGAGTTCATAGTCATAAAACTTGTCACATTTATGGGGCCCAACGAGTAACAATCTCAGAGGAAAACGTGCCAATTTTACTCGAATTAGGTCGCATAAGATTGGAGAAGGAAGGATTGGCAGTTGCTGCAAATGGATATGTGACGGGAAGTGCAAGGCGATTTCAAGATAGTTCGCCCATTCTTATGGTTTTTCCTGGTAAAGGTGCCAATTTTAGTTCAGCTTGGAGACGTGTACGACTAGCAAATATCAAGATACTGAATGTAACAAATACTGCTTATCGACACTATATTGAAACAAAGGTAAGAGATTTCATAAGAGATGCTACATTTTCTTAATTCAGCTCAATTCATGGTAGCCAAAGGCGATTGTCTTGGATGCCAACTGCTATGGGTAGGAACAGTTGGGATGTTTTGCTGTCTGTATTTGTATACTTGATCCTGATATTAAAACAAAGCATGCTAGCCGTCATGCATTAATGATTTCGACATTCACGCTTTGAACGAAAGCCAATCGTTGTTTCCACGACTAATCAAAATTTCCCTGAATCTTGCTGTTGCCTCAAATAGATGCATGCAGTGAGTGGCATAAGAAAAGCAAATAAAAATTGCTGTCAATGCATCGGGAATTACTTTCGAAAGTTTTTTAGCTCTGTTGACCCGTTTTTTGACCATGCCTATTTAGCATCAAAACTCTTTTCGAGGTATTGTTGTCACACATTATCATGAAAAACTAGTGAATCATTAAAAGAATATATGACTTATCAACATCTCATTCCACAGGGAAAAGAAGAATTGAATGTGGAAGAACAAGCTGCCCTGAATGATAGGCTGGCTCATCGAGGGCATGTGGCTCGACAGAATTATCAAGCTACTACGCAGCGACTGGCTGATAGGGGGAGCTGTCTTGTAAAGTCTTTGTTGGTAAGTTGGAGTCCCCACTGAGTGTGTTAGATACAATGAAAATAACATTTTCAATAATACTTAACGGTACTTAACATGTCTGCTGGTGGGAGCGCACTGTCTGTCTTCTTAGGAGCAAACTGCAGGTCATATTGAATATAAATTTATTAAAATGTTAAACAATATTTAGGCGTCATAGTCGAATGTCCCAGCTTCAATTAGCAAAGAAATCCCATTCTAAGCTGGATTCATCAAAATGTGGTAGTTCTATTAAATAATGTTATTGTTCTTGACAAAAAGGTTTGCAGGTCGTTCAAGAGGTAAACCGACACAGAAATTTTGACAAAAAACTTAGATAAAGCTCTAATAGGGTGGGTTGGTAGACGAAGTTGTCAGATATTTCTGCCCACAAAATCAATGTTATATTCCATTAATATGCAGTATAGAAATGGAGCTATTCGGGAATTCCTCTTGTGCATAGATTGTTATAACCCTCATGAAAAATTGTCTTGTTAACTTAACGGGTTTAGACCCTGCATCCATTGAAAGATCAGTGCGCTTTTATTTCAATACTTTAACATGCATGAATCTTTTCTTATGACGGTGACTATATCGATCGAATTTGCGTGAAGAAGCGCATGGGAAGGTTTCTTCGCATCATCTCTTAGACATAAGCTGACTCGACTTCAGAAATGCTGGTCGTGTTGTTGATTCAGTATAGCTGCGATGATGATTATCGATTGAAATTGCGTGAAAAAGGGACACCAGTCAGATTGCACTGTGACATTTTCAACATTTATCTTATCTGTAGCAAAAATTCCAATCCCTCTCCAGTCGCATATTTTCTGACACAGCTTAAATTAATGTCATGCTTAATGCTTATTTATGCTCTAGTCTCTACACATTTTCTAGCAAGGTACCCCACTCAGTGTTCAAATCATGATAAAATGCATTGATGAATAGCTATCTACGAGTACAATGCAGTTCTTTATCATTCAAATATTGAGATTGAAGTTAAAGCAATGAGTAAATCAATGCACTGCAGTTTGTGATGAATTTCGAATTACAACTTGATTTGATTAATTCATGTTTTCTTTCTTTTCGGCAACGGCTATGTGTCTTGTATCGAACTTATACATAAGCCGTTCATTACAGAAGATATTATTGTGAAAGTTGTCAATTTTGATGTAGTGACTGTTGCCATGAATGCGCTACTTTTCAATTTTGATATCCTTCATTTTTGCTCCTTTCAATTTGCTGTTCAGCATCCTTCATTTTCCCATTTTCAACGTGTGTATAAACAAAGAAAAGTTGATAAAAGTTGTCTAAACTTCAGGAATCTGACAGAACAATTGAGGAGACTGGCGAGCAAATCAAAGTGAGTTGATAAATAGCTTGTGAGTTGTAGTGTACGTAGTCTAATGATCTTGTCTGTCTAAATTTCAGGAATCTGACAGAACAATTGAGGAGACTGGCGAGCAAAATGAAGTGAGTTGACAAACAACTTGTGAGTTGTACTGTACGTAGTCTCATGATCTTGTCTGTCTGAATTTCTCAGGAATCTGACAGAACAATTGAGGAGACTGGCGAGCAAATCAAAGTGAGTTGATAAATAGCTTGTGATCACTGCCATTTTTCTCTAAAATATACTGCATGTATCTTTGTGTATCGAGCCAATGGAATGCACGCTCTGGCGAATACTTAAGGACTTCAATGGCGAAAAGATTTTCATGTGTTCCATAACTGCATGAGTTGCTATGCTTTACCGCAACCTTCAAATTTCATAATCAGCTATTTGCAGATGTATAATAACATACTTCTTTATGAAATGTTCTTGATGTGAAGTGCCTCTTCAACCAATTCTGTGCTCATACATTCATGTACTTGTACTTCTCATCAAACTTATTGTACAAATTTCGTTTTACCATTTTACTGTTCACCTCATCTATATTTCCTATGCTTCATCTGCGCTTTCCTATTTGGAAATGAACGTTTTGACATTTGATGCAAGAAATACAGTTGCCTACTTCGATCTAGATTTGTATCATGTTGCATTTAATATCATTATTATTTAATATCATATTATATTTGCAGGGATCATCATCAAAATTGAAATTACGAAGGTGTCCCAAATTGAGCAGTAAAGCTCTTATGATGTGGGCATCCTCTAAAGATCAGGTGAGGCCAGAATTAAATGCATATATTTTACAATCAATTTTTCGGTGTAGTAATCTTTGAATTCGTCTAACACTTATGTAGAATATCCATGCGCACATTCATCCGAGTTATTCTGAATCTTTTGTCAACATCCTGTTCAGGGCCGGCTTGCACGGAACAAGATGATCGTCTCAAGATTATATAAAAATCAGGATGTGTGGGCTGTATCTAAATTTTTATCTCTAACAAATAACGTATTTCAACTTGGTGCTACCGACATTATATTTTCTTTTAGGATGAGATAATCGAAGATAAAATGATACAATTAAAGTTTCGTGCAACTGGACCCAGGTTCCTGATAGCACTGGCTGGGAGGACGAATATTCAATGCCTAGAAGCAGTTCTGAAGATCTTATCAATAAATTAGCCATATGGGCCTTCCCTTAAAAACTGCAAAGAATATATCTAAAACCAATCTATATTCAAATAAAACCAGCAGCATCTAAAATCAAGATATTTAATATCCAGAATCGAATTGCATTTTTCTTGA
Organism: Prostheceraeus crozeri; assembly: GCA_907163375.1. NCBI lineage: Eukaryota > Metazoa > Platyhelminthes > Polycladida > Euryleptidae > Prostheceraeus > Prostheceraeus crozeri. The sequence continues at coordinate 139,606 of CAJQUW010000835.1, forward strand.
CTTTTGCAGTTATATGTTATTGAGGAAGATTGAGAACAAATGTACATGTATATTTTAATGAACGTTTGTATGAAGGCCTTCGATAGAATGATATGCAATGAAGGCAATAATACAATCAATCCACGCTATCAAGCATAGATATAGATAGCTGGGGTGGTCGCAGGTTCAAGTCGCACATATGCATGGCAATTTGATCCATGGCTTATTCATTTCATTCATTGTTAATACGATCAATTATCTGATAAGCCGGAAATTTATCTGTAAAAAGGTGATATCAGTTATTCATTTTTATTTGATTTTTATAGCTGTGGAATCTGTTTGCATATGTAGAGATTACTGACAGATATATTGCAATTGATGTATTTGATTTGTAAATATTGGCTTCAAAACTCTTCAAGATTTTTGAGCATAGTGTGCATATGCAACTACATGCATACCTATGCGAAAATTTTACGAAGCAAATTCTGGTGTAAAAATGTTTTGCTGCATTTCTGAGAATAATTGCCGTTGATGCTGTGGGTGGTATTTTTGGATGATTTTTACTTAATAATGGGGAACGGAATCTTACGGAATTCCGGATTTTTTTGACGGCCATCTGGTTTATGTTTTCATTATGGCAACAATGGCAAACAATTTTATGAAAACTGCTCGTATAGTGAAGTAGAAATATGTACTCAAGTAACTCGTAAATTGTGAAAGAAGCAAAAAATACCTAAAAAGACGAGATTTTGTCCGCATTACTTTGCCTCTGTGTGATTTTGTCTTTATGTATTGATGAATCAATGCATTTTTAGTCGCAGCATGGGGCCTAGCCTAAGCGCATTAATTAAGTTTTAGCAACAATTTGAAATTGATTCTTGGATTACAATTGTAATAATGTCAAAACTGAACATGAGCCCAAAAAAAGAAGAGTGCTAGAGGAAAAGCTCTTCCGGATGTTTGTGACACAGCGTTTGAATCCCCGAGACAAACATTTGCATGGCAAGTAGGCCAAATTGAAACAATCATGCGCGAAAGTTTTATCGTATGTGCGATATGTATACGTGAGCTGTATGTGTTCTTTTCCGGATGATGGATACCCTGCTATTTGTGAACATAATGCAATTTTCCTCAATGCTTATAGCATTGCCATTGTCAATTACATTTGTGCTAATCGATGATCGATCGAGCATTATTTGTGTGAAACAAAATAATTTTACATACATTCTGCGATAAAATCCAAAAATGGCATTTCCTAGTGTTATTACAATGAATATTCATGAATCGTTGTCTGCGGAAACAGCAAAATTTTATCCGTCTACGTGGCAGATCATCTCAATTTGTTTTGCTTTCCCCCCTGTTTGAGTCCCTGCATTTTTTAAACCATTGTCTTCCAGATGGAGACGAACGTCAATTCGGATGTGTGTTCGGCATGTGAATGTGAATTTGAAGAATATGAGGGACCTGACTGGAGCCGCTGCACGACCTGTGAAAAATGGTATTGTGGGCGATGCTATAAGTACACGAAAAAAATTTGTATGTAGATGCTGCCTTCCGAAGTGGGTTTGACTTATTTGACTTTTGTTCTAAAGTTCTGTAATTACGGTAAGAATGTTCTGTAAAAGAGCTCAAATATAAGGTAGCAATTAAGTGATCTTTTCCCAGATCAAGCATGTACTTTTGCAATTGCATTTTGCATTTTATCGCTGCATCTATCACCCAACAGTTATTTTTATTTCCTCCAGAACTGAGATGCTCCTTCTCCGTTCATGGTAGCTGATTTGCATTAGTCTACGATGAAATCTCATATCATAGGCATCGATTTTTCTTTCCAGCTTGTTGCTATATTCACAGCCATGCAGAAGAGAAGAAAGCACTCATGATCTTTAGAATTTGATATTTTGATGAGTTTAACGTGCTTGTCTTTCCAGATATTGTTTTTTCTTTCCAGCTAGAGCTGTTGTAGCTGGGGCTATTCTGCTCCAGTCCATCTGCATCAGTCGGCAGCAAAGCAAATACGTAATACGGACGTTGATGAAATCTGCTAGCTAGCGAGAACTGCACAGTCGATTGCGTAATAACCTGACTTGTGTGAAAGCGCTCGAAATCACACAACTTTCTCAGATCTAGCTTGAAAATTTGATGATTTCTATCGATCATTTAAATTCTGTGCGAATTATTCTTCAAAAACATGCAAAGCACTCAAATATATTTTCATTTTGTGACCAGTAATTTCAATCCTGGAAGATTGAAATGAAAATTTAGGAACTTCAACCGCTTTGTAGAACTTCTACCGCTTGTACATTGATTGGCAACACATTTTTGAAGAATCTCTAGAAACTCTTGAATTTGAACAGTCTAGCAAACATTTCCTCTAAATTGGTAGACCTGTGTGATCTATTGTAGTATGTAGGCCCCTAGGATATACTCTTGAATTCTAACTGTCCAGTTTTGATTATCGCATGAGTACAGTTGATGTGAAGCAAAACTGGGCGACAATGAGCTGGTTGGAAGCCAGTGATACCCCCACCAATGGGTGGATAATACTGAAGACAATTCAGGGGGACCCAGAACCTTGCTTTTGAAATGAATGATTTTCTTGCATCTCAAAGACTATTCTCCCTTTCAGGTGAAAACGATAATCATGGTTAAGAAATTCAAATCATGCGAGTTCCGCATCACAGATAAGGTAAATCATAGTTAAGTGCTGTGTGCAATGCAAAATTTTATGGCAATAACATGAAAAAGCTAGGTAAACACACATCGTATGCATTTCAACAATCACTTAGCATCGGATCTTCTCCGCATGCTTTTCTGACTGAAAATGATCAAAACTTCCATAAATTGATACACTAACTATTTGTGTAATATCGTTATGATGGCCAAGCCTCGTTGTATTGCTTCTGTCAGAAACGGATGGTTTTCTCCGTGTCTCCTCGATATTTGTTTAACTCGATTACAATGAAATAATGCAAACGCTGCTCTATGGCCTCACGAACTTTTATCGGTGACCTCGTCTCTGTGAATATTGTGTCTGTGAACGGCTGCGTATGATGTGATGGAAGTAATATTAATTAATGAAAGTAAATTAAGTTTGCGTAAATAGGTCTCATCAAGATTTTTAATGTGAATTTTCAAAGTGCGTGAATAGTTAATAATAACGCGTTAGAATTCAAAGTCGGCTATTAATAGCTTGAACCCTCTTGATGGATCATATGATTCTCGATGTTGGCGATATTAAAGAGCACGTTCTCACAAAGACCACGTCATAAAGAATTCAGTGTCATTTTATGGAAGTGAAAAGTCACAATGCCTCAGGCGTCAAATAATCTTTCGTCACATTGTCCGTTTTGCGCGATCTCGAAGAACCGTTGGGATAACGTGAATCTTGCTTTATAATAGAAGCATAATTTCATACAATGTGAAAGATCTAGAGTAATAATAATGTACTTCATTTTGGAGTTTGCTAATTGTTAGCTTGAAAGTTAAGCTCTATTGTGAAGCGTTGATCATAGTGATGCAAATTCTCCATGTGTTGATGAACATGTGATGAAGTAAGCACACAGTCCACGCAGCATTCATGAGCGACCATATTGGAAGATATAAAGACTGTAAACTCGTGAGATATTTGGAAACTAAAGATATTTGTGATGAGTAAAATAGTATCTATGATAGCTTCAAACTTCTGGCGCATTGTCCGATATCGTCGTTGAGGATATCTTCCATTTCTAGTTCAGGTAGTTCCAAATCGATTTCAGATCTGCCCAAATGAATTTCAGATATGATCAAGATGAATTGGAGATCTACAGTTGAATTTAAGACCTTTCAAAGTTGAGCTTGTGAGAGATATCTGAAATTCAGCTAGAGAAATCTGAAATCCATTTTATGTCTGAAATTCATTTGGGAAGATCTGAAATAGACATGGAAAAGGTGCAGTTGGTACCAAAAGTTAACATACAGGGATGATAAAGAAGTTTTCGGACTTTGAATTTCACGTATTCTTTTCAAACGACTATAATAAGTCTCCAAAACAAAGGAAAAAACGTCAATCACCGAAAAATAAATTTCTAAATTTTCAGATGGAACATTTTCCATTTATCACTACCATCACCCCACAAATGGCTAATCTATCTAAGAAATAAGTGCAGACTATCATTCTTTGATAATGATAGGAATTAAGATAATACGCTTATATCAATTTTCATAACATCTCTTGACATTCAACAATTTATAACAATGACAAATATTTGAATAATATAATAGTATTTGCTGCGACATTTGTGGAAGATAAATACTTTTTTTATTTTAAGCCTTTGTGAATTAAAAAAGATCCCTTTTTATCAGATCAGACTGAGTATACAATATATTTTCATGTGAAGGTAATATGCGAACATTACTACTTACCACTAATTAGTTGCTACAATATCCACGATTTCGCCGGTTGGCGAAAAATCAGCTCGCATTAATAAACAAATATCTACCAACTAACTATAGCAACTTTTTCGCCAACTTTCGTTTTTTAATTTTACACATGTTTTTGGATAGATGATGACCATTTTCACATGCGGAGATAGTTTTTACAGAAAATGAACCTTTAAAAAATTATCCACAAAATCGCTACCTAGCCAGATAATCTGTTGATATTAGCAAGATGCGTTCCCACAGGGTGGTGAGGAGGTGAGGGAGAAAATAGAGCCTCGGATGTAGAGGCGGATTACTAAAGAAAATAAGAGAGAAACTCAAAAGTAAAAGGTGGCATATAGAGCGCGAATTGTCGCCGGCGAACTTCGCCAGTGAATATGCCGCAAATATGACTGAACTGTAGCATGATATTCTGCAGCTGACATCCGCCAGTTTTTCGCAAGATTCGTTCCCACAAGGATATATTATCATGCAATAGTTCAGCAATAATTTTTAGCATATTCGCAGTTCGCCGGCGACAATTCGCGAATTCGCGCTCTGTATGCCACCTTTTACTTTTGACTTTCTCTCTTATTTTCTTTAGTAATCCGTCTATACAGCCGAGGCTCTATTTTCTCCCTCACCTCCTCACCATCACCTAGTGTTGAAAATTTTCCGGAAAATTATGGAAAATTCTGAAAGTTTTGATTTTTTGGTAGGCCCTATAATTTGAGCGCTTCCGCTGCCGAGGCAGAGCTGCGTACGGACACTTGATTTCATCATTATTTCGATTAAAGCGATCCTAGCAATACGATTTCCGTCCGCGGAATTTTGAACATTCCTTTGCCAGGCTTGTACTAAAATCACACAGACACCGTTGGGATAACGTGAATCTTGCTTTATAATAGAAGCATAATTTCATACAATGTGAAAGATCTAGAGCAATAATAATGTACTTCATTTTGGAGTTTGCTAATTGTTAGCTTGAAAGTTAAGCTCTATTGTGAAGCGTTGATCATAGTGATGCAAATTCTCCATGTGTTGATGAACATGTGATGAAGTAAGCACACAGTCCACGCAGCATTCATGAGCGACCATATTGGAAGATATAAAGACTGTAAACTCGTGAGATATTTGGAAACTAAAGATATTTGTGATGAGTAAAATAGTATCTATGATAGCTTCAAACTTCTGGCGCATTGTCCGATATCGTCGTTGAGGATATCTTCCATTTCTAGTTCAGGTAGTTCCAAATCGATTTCAGATCTGCCCAAATGAATTTCAGATATGATCAAGATGAATTGGAGATCTACAGTTGAATTTAAGACCTTTCAAAGTTGAGCTTGTGAGAGATATCTGAAATTCAGCTAGAGAAATCTGAAATCCATTTTATGTCTGAAATTCATTTGGGAAGATCTGAAATAGACATGGAAAAGGTGCAGTTGGTACCAAAAGTTAACATACAGGGATGATAAAGAAGTTTTCGGACTTTGAATTTCACGTATTCTTTTCAAACGACTATAATAAGTCTCCAAAACAAAGGAAAAAACGTCAATCACCGAAAAATAAATTTCTAAATTTTCAGATGGAACATTTTCCATTTATCACTACCATCACCCCACAAATGGCTAATCTATCTAAGAAATAAGTGCAGACTATCATTCTTTGATAATGATAGGAATTAAGAGAATACGCTTATATCAATTTTCATAACATCTCTTGACATTCAACAATTTATAACAATGACAAATATTTGAATAATATAATAGTATTTGCTGCGACATTTGTGGAAGATAAATACTTTTTTTATTTTAAGCCTTTGTGAATTAAAAAAGATCCCTTTTTATCAGATCAGACTGAGTATACAATATATTTTCATGTGAAGGTAATATGCGAACATTACTACTTACCACTAATTAGTTGCTACAATATCCACGATTTCGCCGGTTGGCGAAAAATCAGCTCGCATTAATAAACAAATATCTACCAACTAACTATAGCAACTTTTTCGCCAACTTTCGTTTTTTAATTTTACACATGTTTTTGGATAGATGATGACCATTTTCACATCCGGAGATAGTTTTTACAGAAAATGAACCTTTAAAAAATTATCCACAAAATCGCTACCTAGCCAGATAATCTGTTGATATTAGCAAGATGCGTTCCCACAGGGTGGTGAGGAGGTGAGGGAGAAAATAGAGCCTCGGATGTAGAGGCGGATTACTAAAGAAAATAAGAGAGAAACTCAAAAGAGTAAAAGGTGGCATATAGAGCGCGAATTGTCGCCGGCGAACTTCGCCAGTGAATATGCCGCAAATATGACTGAACTGTAGCATGATATTCTGCAGCTGACATCCGCCAGTTTTTCGCAAGATTCGTTCCCACAAGGATATATTATCATGCAATAGTTCAGCAATAATTTTTAGCATATTCGCAGTTCGCCGGCGACAATTCGCGAATTCGCGCTCTGTATGCCACCTTTTACTTTTGACTTTCTCTCTTATTTTCTTTAGTAATCCGCCTCTACAGCCGAGGCTCTATTTTCTCCCTCACCTCCTCACCATCACCTAGTGTTGAAAATTTTCTGGAAAATCATGGAAAATTCTGAAAGTTTTGATTTTTTTGGTAGGCCCTATAATTTGAGCGCTTCCGCTGCCGAGGCAGAGCTGCGTACGGACACTTGATTTCATCATTATTTCGATTAAAGCGATCCTAGCAATACGATTTCCGTCCGCGGAATTTTGAACATTCCTTTGCCAGGCTTGTACTAAAATCACACAGACACCGTTGGGATAACGTGAATCTTGCTTTATAATAGAAGCATAATTTCATACAATGTGAAAGATCTAGAGTAATAATAATGTACTTCATTTTGGAGTTTGCTAATTGTTAGCTTGAAAGTTAAGCTCTATTGTGAAGCGTTGATCATAGTGATGCAAATTCTCCATGTGTTGATGAACATATGATGAAGTAAGCACACAGTCCACGCAGCATTCATGAGCGACCATATTGGAAGATATAAAGACTGTAAACTCGTGAGATATTTGGAAACTAAAGATATTTGTGATGAGTAAAATAGTATCTATGATAGCTTCAAACTTCTGGCGCATTGTCCGATATCGTCGTTGAGGATATCTTCCATTTCTAGTTCAGGTAGTTCCAAATCGATTTCAGATCTGCCCAAATGAATTTCAGATATGATCAAGATGAATTGGAGATCTACAGTTGAATTTAAGACCTTTCAAAGTTGAGCTTGTGAGAGATATCTGAAATTCAGCTAGAGAAATCTGAAATCCATTTTATGTCTGAAATTCATTTGGGAAGATCTGAAATAGACATGGAAAAGGTGCAGTTGGTACCAAAAGTTAACATACAGGGATGATAAAGAAGTTTTCGGACTTTGAATTTCACGTATTCTTTTCAAACGACTATAATAAGTCTCCAAAACAAAGGAAAAAACGTCAATCACCGAAAAATAAATTTCTAAATTTTCAGATGGAACATATTCCATTTGCATCACTACCATCACCCCACAAATGGCTAATCTATCTAAGAAATAAGTGCAGACTATCATTCTTTGATAATAGGAATTAAGAGAATATGCTTATATCAATTTTCATAACATCTCTTGACATTCAACAATTTATAACAATGACAAATATTTGAATAATATAATAGTATTTGCTGCGACATTTGTGGAAGATAAATACTTTTTTAGTTTAAGCCTTCGTGAATTAAAAAAGATCCCTTTTTATCAGATCAGACTGAGTATACAATATATTTTCATGTGAAGGTAATATACAAACATTACTACTTACCACTAATTAGTTGCTACAATATCCACGATTTCGCCGGTTGGCGGAAAATCAGCTCGCATTAGTAAACAAATATCTACCAACTAACTATAGCAACTTTTTCGCCAACTTTCGTTTTTTAATTTTACACATGTTTTTGGATAGATGATGACCATTTTCACATGCGGAGATAGTTTTTACACGAAAATGAACCTTTAAATAAATTATCCACAAAATCGCTACCTCGCCGGATAATCTGTTGATATTAGCAAGATGCGTTCCCACAGGGATGGGTAGGCCTAATTTGAGTTCTTCAGCCTCTATATCTCAGGCGCAGGAGCCATTGTTCGAACGGACTCCATATTTGATAAAATGAATCCGCATGTCGCAGCGTAGCTGATTTGAAGAAGAATCACACGCATTATGCTTAATGTAGACGCGTAATGTCAACGTATTATGTATATTGATTGTTTGCGAGGCAAACGAAAATCTGCCTCCTTAACGTAATGCAGATCAACGATATAACGTAGGCACACTGATGCGTAGGACCTGAGAGTATAATGTTCATAGCTCCGCTCCTGAAACATCACTGGGGTAAACTGGGCAATGGCCTACACGCATATATTCAATCAAACTAGGTAAATGCCCAGCATCAAAGATTTATAGAAAGACATATGTGTTGTGAGTCTTCATTCTTACAAGTCTTCAGTTAGACATGACTTTTTTTCGTTCATTGACGGCAGGCAAATCTATTGATTCGAGTGAGATCAGCGTTACGCCAGCTCTCGACATCAGGGTGACGTCAGTATAATGAAGCTCATCGTGATCCCTCACAAACAATAGTTGAAGAGTCAGCGACACACAATAGCCTTTTACGCGAGTCACTCGACATCCCACTACGAGTGAGGAAGAGGCGGATCAGAGGACAAACGGCAATCGCAGCAAGGGTGGCCGAGCAGAAGACAATCGATCAGCGTCCTGCTAATAGAAGCGCAGAAGCAAATCAAGTGCGACAAAGGCGGCTGAAGTGTGGTGACAGTGACCTATCAATCCCCGAGACTCTGCTGCTGCTGTACTCTTGGTGTTGATGATCTCTTGGACTTATAACATTGTGTTGACGTGAACGCTGAAAAGGTCCTTTTAAAGACCATCACCTGCCCTTTATATTTATTTTAAACTCACATTAAACAATAAAGTTGTTTAATCATTTTCCATCTTTTATTTTGGGTAATACGGAAGCGTAGCGCCACATAATTTGGCGACCACGCCAGGACCATCATCGTTAGGTCATTTTCACATTTTTTACTGACGAGCCACCCTCCTGAGGGTTGTCAGATCTTCATAAATCAATCCTTCACACTATAGGATTTCTATCTTTCTTTTCACGTCATCGGTCCATTTCTCTGATTAAGATCAACCTAAGGATAACCTAAAGGTTCTAATAAACAAAGGGTTAATAAGATACAGCCATATCTACACTTGTTCATTTTTTGCGCCTATCGCCATTTCCAATACTTGTAAATAAAACTTATTAATTTTTCATGGGAATAAGGAATCAGTATATAAACTAAACAAAATGGAGTTCAAAGCTGAAAAATTCCTGGAAGAATTCAACAAAGACCCTAGTCTGCCACAAATTGCTGAGTTGAAGAAAGTGGAACTACATGAACTTGGTACACAACTGAACTTGCCAGTATAAGAATGAATATGAAAAAAGTTGAAATTCAGAAAATACTGAACCAATATTTCATTGAAACTGGTAAGATAGAAATAAGCCAAGAAGTGGCCCACGAAGGTGACAGCCAGACTTCGATGTTGTTAGAACTAAAGAAATTGGAAGTAAAAAGGTTAGAGGCTGCGAGAGAAGAAAAAAGGCTGGAACGCGAAAGAAGTTTAGAAGAAAGAAGGTTGGAAGTTGAAGAGAAACGAGAACAACGATTATATGAAAAGGAACAGAGAATGTTAGGTAGAGAAATTGAATTAGAAAGACTAAAGCTCGAATCAGAAAGATTAAAAGGAAAAGCTGAATCTGCAATAAAAGAAAACGTATCCATAGTTCCAAAATTCTCCGAAAAAGAAGTGGAACAATTTTTCCATTGTTTCGAAAGAGTAGCTCAAATTGCTAATTGGCCTAAAGAAAAATGGACGTTTCTGATGCAGACAGCACTGACAGGCAAAGCACAGTAAAGGTATATTCTGCATTCCCGGATGATGAAGCAAGGGACTATATGCTAAGGTCAAACAAGTGATTCTTGAATCATACGAATTAGTGCATAAAGCTTATAGACAACAATTCAGAAAATGTCAAAAATTTAAAGACCAAAGTCATCTCGAATTCTCCAAAGAAAAAGAAACAAGATTTGACAAATGGGTTAAAGCATCGAATAAAGCGCTTATCTCAAAAGAACAAGGTAACATGGAATCAAATAGGCCTATATCAAATGATGCCCAAGATGTAGGCCCTACAATCTTAGTTCAGAGAGCGGTTCATGGTAAATTTTGCACAACAGAAATAAAGCGATCATGCTTTCTTCTAATTCAATGTTATCCACTGTTAGAATTACTTTTCAGGATAATTTGTTCAAAGTTTCAATGATCATCACACTATGAATGACCTAACCGCAGGGTCATCTGGAACATTCATTGTAATCGAAATATAATTTGCAGAATGTTAGAATCGATTAATTAGAAATTTGCCATCTCATGTCAAGTAATGAGACCGAAAAGTTGACACTCCGTTTATCAGGGGGGCAACGACATGACTTGAATAGTAGACCTTGCCTACATTCTTTGGTTTATTCACGGGATCGTCAAGTAGGCAAGTCATTCCTTGAAAATACATGAAACTGAAGTAAGGACTAATGGAATTGAAGCTGAGAAATTGTTTAGGTCTAATTATTGGAATGTGAATTTAGCAGGGAAGTGGAGGGGTGCACAGTATGGAAGTTACAATATCCGAAAGCAATGGACCTATTGTAAATAAGATCTTTGTAAAGGGATAAAACAGCAGTGCATTTATAGGCCTCACACAAAGTGAGCAAAAATTAGAGGAAAAACTTGACAACAATAATAAATATGAATAGGACAAAGAACAAGAATAGAAGGATAACAGCAGATGTCACCTCCCTTTCAGGCTATGGTTTTCAATGATTTTTGTTATTTTCTTGATATTGTTATTTATTAATTGAAGCCAAAATAGGTTACCAAAATTCACTCTAAGCATTCGATAGGGCTCTGAGGTTTTTACAGACATTTTTATAATGCTGGGATAAGAAGATGTGAAAATCTAAAAAAACAAGAAATCGCAGGGGGCACTATGGTACGAATACACATGTAGACATACTACGATAATTAGACTTCTAAAATATCTGTCACATGCATGTGCAGATATCATCATTACGAGAAAACATTACTGTCTACTTTCGTCTAAGTAGTAAGGAAGTGACAAACACCAGATAGCGCAAGATGGCCGCCATCGCTGACGTCCCCCCTCCCCCTCCCCCCCTCTGGAACGACAGAGGTTGTGCTCTGTCGTGGTGTGCCGGCCAGGTTGGTTCACGTTCACAACATGTTCGCTGACTCCCCCCCGCCCCTCCCCCTCCCCCTCCCCCCTCGAACACGACAGAGTGTGAGACTCGGATGTGTTGGTCTCGTATGGGTTGACGTGGCCGACCGCCTAGGTTGACGTGGGCGACCGTCTAGGTTGACGTGGGCGACCGTCTAGGTTGGCGTGGTGGAATGGTGAAACGGACTTTAGATTCGTGATCAGTGTAAAATTCCGCATCGGTATGGTGAATTTGAAGTCAATCGGCGAGAAAAAATGTTTCTTCAAAATTTTGGCAGAGTTAAAATTTGGGACGTTTTGGTGTGTAGCGCCCAAACGAAGCATCGGATGAGAAAACGGAGGCCAGATTCGGATTCAGCGTGAAATTCTGCATCGGTATGGTGAGTTTCAAGTCAATCGGAGAGAAAAAATTTTGCTGACGTCCCCCCCCTCTGAACAGCTCGCTTCGATTTTGGCTTCCAGTGGACGGATTTTGTCGTGCCATAGCTCGTTTGAAAGCTAAGAGTGAGACAAATTCAGTGAAAGAATCGGCTTGTTCCTATCTGTCTTCGTTTAGATGTGAGACGCCATTTAAGATTTTGGGAGATTGTCGAAAAACGACAGAGTTAGAATTTGGGACGTTTTGGGCTGTAGCTTCAAAACGAAGCATCGGATTGGAAAACGGATTTCAGATTTGGAATCAGCGTGAAATTCTCTATCGGTATGGTGAATTTGAACGCAATCGGAGAGAAAAATTTCGCTGACTCCCCCCCCCTCTGGACAGCTCGCTTCGATCTTAGCTTCCAGTGGACGGATTTAGTCGTGCCATAGCTCGTTTGAAAGCTAAGAGTGAGACAAATTCACTGAAAGAATCGGCTTGTTCCTATCTGTCTTCGTTTAGATGTGAGACGCCATTTAAGATTTTGGGAGATTGTCGAAAAACGACAGAGTTAGAATTTGGGACGTTTTGGGCTGTAGCTTCAAAACGAAGCATCGGATGAGAAAACGGAGGCCAGATTCGGATTCAGTGTGAAATTCTCTATCAGCATGGTAAGTTTCAAGTCAATCGGAGATTTTGAAGTCAATCGGCGAGAAAAATGTTCAACATTTTTTCGGAAAAACGACATTAGAATTTTTGCGATGGCTGCCTACTGTAGAGCCAAAACGAAGCATCGGATGGGAAAACGGAGGCCAGATTCGGATTCAGCGTCACATTCTACATGGAAATGGTGTATTTCCAGCTCAATCGGAGCACTAGAACCGGAGATAGACGGGTTTTTTAGTGTTTGGATGATGGGTGTTACGTCATCAGCTGATCGCCACACACTATATAAGCTGGGAACCGACAGAGACTTGTCATTTAGAGGAGAACGATTGTCAGAGGTAGGTCGTCTCTCTGAGCTCCGATGATAGCTTCGGACATTCCAAATTCCGAGTTTCTGTAAGAAACCGACTTAGAAAATTTCATTGCTGATATCAGCTAAGGCGTCAGACTTAGAGGTTCGCCAGGAGATGGCCTTCGTCTCCAGGCCATAAAAGACTCCAAAACTTTAAAGGCTTGTAACCTTGCTTCTACAAGTCCGTTTGACTTGATTTAAAAAAGGTTCGGTCGCTATTGACCTGCCCTAAGTGATGGACTACTTATAAAATTTCATAAGTAGTGCTAAAAAGTTGAAAAATTTAAATGCACTAGTTTTGGAGGTTTTCTGGGGTTTTCGACCCTGCTGAAGTCAATGAAAGCATTTTTAATGATGTCTGAGCCAGTCTTCTCATGGTATAAGCGGCTTTTCACTGAAAGCGAGCAAGACACGGAGAGTTTTGCTGTAATATTCCACTGACAGGGTGTTCCTTCGGGACGGCGGACGATGCCGTAGTGATAAGTGTGGCAAGGGAATGTGTCATATTTGAGACCGTAACCGCTGGGACAACTCATGTCTCATGTTGGGCATTTGACACAGCTCTCAACGTAGCACTTTGAACGCCAATCGGTTGAGTCTTAGCTATCTTGTCATGGGTGGCCTCTAAACATCTCCATTGCAAAACGCTGGTGAATCAAGGTCTCTACGGCTTGCTATCAAGCTGCTAAAAGTCTGTCCACCTCTTACCAACTCTACAGGTTTTCATGTCTGAGCCAGCCTTCTCATGGTATAAGCGACTTTTCACTGAAAGCGAGCAAGACACGGACAGTTTTGCTGTAATATTCCACTGACAGGGTGTTCCTTCGGGACGGCGGACGATGCCGTAGTGATAAGTGTGGCAAGGGAATGTGTCATATTTGAGACCGTAACCGCTGGGACAACTCATGTCTCATGTTTGGGCATTTGACACAGCTCTCAACGTAGCACTTTGAACGCCAATCGGTTGAGTCTTAGCTATCTTGTCATGGGTGGCCTCTAAACATCTCCATTGCAAAACGCTGGTGAATCAAGCTCTCTACGGCTTGCTATCAAGCTGCTAAAAGTCTGTCCACCTCTTACCAACTCTACAGGTTTTCATGTCTGAGCCAGCCTTCTCATGGTATAAGCGACTTTTCACTGAAAGCGAGCAAGACACGGACAGTTTTGCTGTAATATTCCTCTGACAGGGTGTTCCTTCGGGACGGCGGACGAGTCTTAGCTATCTTGTCATGGGTGGCCTCTAAACATCTCCATTGCAAAACGCTGGTGAATCAAGCTCTCTACGGCTTGCTATCAAGCTGATCAAAGCAATGACTTGGGATGTTTTCTCAAGGTTTTCAAGTATGCTGAGTTCAAATCTGCTATCAGATTTCAAATTTAACTAAGTCTAAGGCAGCTTTGAGGGGTTAGATCCCAGCTACTGTTCACTACCTTTGACTCGACGTTGCTGTTACCACTTCGGGGCAGTGACAATGATGTCTTCAGCTGTAAATAGCGGGTATCGGGGAAGATCTCTCACTTCCCTAGTGATCAGTACAAGGCCTTCGGGCTGTCGACGGGATCGAGTGCCACTCACTACACTCAAATCTATCATTCCTCACTAAGTGTAAATTACTGACTATACATTTGTCCTGCTATCAGGTAGTTTTGACTTGCTATCTAGTTGAATAGTCTCTTGCTATCAAGAGATTCACTTCTGCTCATAAAGCACATCATCGCTGTAATACCTCCTTTGCTCGAGCGTTCCTTCGGGACGGCGGGTACTGCCGTAGAGGGATTGTGTTGCACGGGTTGTTCGTCGTTTGTTAGACCGAAACCTCTGAGCCGTTGCTCATGTTGAGTGTTCGACTTCATACTCAACGTGACGCTTTCTCTCACCAGGTCAGAGTACTTCAGCCATTCGACAAAGGTTAGTCTTTATGATATGGAGTAGAGTGAAATGTAATTCATTAGATGTCCCTTCAATGATTGCTCCCATGATAAACGTTGATGAGACAAATGAAATGATTCTCATCTTCCCTTTTCAATGATTGAAATCTACTAACACACTACCGTATAATCGTCCACTATGGGTCAAGACATGATAGAGCCTCCACGCGGTTTGCCCTGGGCAGTCTTTAGACTGGCGAATACTATCATTAAGTTGAATCTGCTATCAGTCAACTTGAACGTTGCGTCGTGTTAGAGGGTATATAAACCACTGCCTCTCATTTCATTTCATTTCAATCATGCAGACGCCGAACAGTCAAGTCAGCTCTCCTCGCGGACCGCAGTTAAGGCCGCGAAATTTATTTGAGGAGTTTGTCAGGCTAGAGGAGCAAGACAGAGTCCACAATAATCTTGCTCGGATTGGCAATCCGATGACAGCAACTGTTGTCAATCCAACGGAATGGTGCTACATTCCACTTTTTAGCCATGTGCCAATTAGTGTGGAAGTCGACACTGCTACCAAAGAGAGAGTCAAAGACTCTCTCAGCAGAATTGGTAGGGTGTAAGATGACGTTACTCCCGAGAACGAACCACCGGCTCTCTTAAGGGCCACCATAGGGCAAGACATGATAGAACCTCCTCGCGATTTGCCCTGGGCAGTCTTCGGACTGGCGAATACTATCATTAAGTTGAATCTGCTATCAGTCAACTTGAACGTTGTAAATGAAGTTCGGTGTAATACTTCCTTTCGACGGGCGTTCCTGTAAAGGGCGGCGGTGAAACCCGTAGCTATGCATACCGCAAGGGGCATTCGGCAATGGTCAATCTTGTTAAACCTCTCTGCGTCATGTTTGCAAGTGATTGCCTCTGTCTCAACGTAGTATGCATTCGCGCCAGGGCGACATTTAGCCAACTGTCGAAGGTTGCCTAAAACTATCCATTGCATACGTTATGAGAACCATGATTTCTACCTGTCTCTATCAATGAGATGAATTGATGAATGGAATGAAATGGGAGGACACTCACGCGCCACACGCAACATAACACACTTCTCTCTTCCGTAGTCTAACAAGCTCTTTACACATGGATCGCAGTCGATTGCTATCCCTGTATCAGAAGTGTAAGCTATCTTAATTTTATCTAACACTATTTCATCTACCATTATCATCCATATGAAATGTTATAAGAATTGCAAGTTAAACTAAGTGTGCTACTATTTCCAAATGAAAAAGTATACATGGTTAAATCATCCACTGAAGCCCCATTCAAGTAAGTCAGTATGAAAGCAAAGATAATATGAAATAAAAATTTATTATGGCATGTATTTCAAAAGGTCTTCATCGTCAATATCGTCCCAGAGTCTGGCTTCACATAGATCACAAAAACAGTTCACTTCCTTCAATCGTTCTTCTACCGCGAGCCTCACTTTGTCGATATACTCCCACTCCGCTATAGTTCGTGGCTGGGAGTTAGGGGTGTACCATTCCCATAATTGGTGGAGGAATTTGATGCTGGCGATCTCCATCACTATTCGCGAGTGTCGTTAGAAAGTGCATCATGGTTTGTAAAAGTTTTACTGCAACACAGGTTGATGTATAGTTAGAAAAGTTTGATCATCAACGTTGTATTCGTAAGTCTAGTCAGAAACTTTATCATGTTGTACAAAAGTTTTATTGCAATACAGGTTGATGTATAGTTAGAAAGTCTGATCATCAACGTTTTATTTGTAAGTCTAGTCAGAAAGTGCATCATGGTTTGCAAAGTTAGTGTAGTCAAATAATTTTACTGTGACACCCGTTTGAGAAAGTAAAGTCTGATCATTGAAGTTGTATTCGTGAGTGTCGTTAGAAAGTGTATCATTGTTTGTAAAAGTTTTACTGCAACACAGGTTGATGTATAGTTAGAAAAGTTTGATCATGACGTTTTATGAAACACACATGTCATGAAATGTAAGCGTTAGTGTAGTCAAATAATTTACCGCGACGCACGTTTGTGAAAATAAAGTTTGATCATTGACGTTATATGACTGACCGAACTCATCACAGCACTAGAAAGTTTTAGAAGGTTTTATTTACTGCACAGTGTAGATTGTCTTGTAACTTACTTTCACAGTGTTAGAAAGTTTTATTGGAGACAGTTGCCAAATGTTTCCCTATTAGAAATTCAAACTTCATGACTGTTAGATTAGCTTCATCAGGTTTAGTAAAAGCAGTTTTCTACTGCAGTAAGACTGCGAGTTTAGAATGTTATATGAAAACAGTGTTCATCACAGCGCTAGAAAGTTTTACTGCGCTGTGTAGATTGTTTCACACAAGGTCTTATAGTCAGCGTTGAATGTTTTATAAAACCAGATGTTGCCACACACGTTGAGTGTATGAGAGCTAGTTCCATGACATTGAATCGCATGGATTGTAAAGTTCATAATCCAAGGCTAGGCTCCTGTACGGTTGGATTTAGGGTTTTATATTACATGCGTTAACCGTTCGTGTAGAATATGTGAAGCAGATGTTCGCTTAAATGCAAATGTTGAAATAAGTTTGTAAGAAATCTTTGACAGGTTGTTGTGAAACGTAGCGAACGTTGAAGAAATGTTTCTGCAGTCACACTCGTTAGCGTGCCAGCTTTACTAAATGTATTCTATTCTCCAATGAGGATTGTTGTCTAATGAGAATCAAGCCTTCCACAGTGAGAATCATTCCATCGTTGAATCATACAAGTGATGGACGTACATTCTCTCTTTGAGATATCATTTTCAAAGTGAATGGGCTATATTATGGTCAGCACAAAGATAACAAAATAGCCTCTCTCTCGATATACACTGAATCCATCCTATATATTCCAAAGCCACCCAACGTAGATGACATTATTGACTTCCTTAACGGGGGTGGTACGAAGCGCAAGTCGGAGAAGAATGCTACCTCCAAACGCAAATCAAAGAAGGAGAATTACTAGTCCTTTCCTAACTCTACCCTATGACAATTCGCTTATGTGCTTTGAGTGTCGTAGACGTGGTCTTATTAGATACATTTTACTTCTTCGTTGCCATCATATCATTTGCGTATTTTGTCGTGAAAAGCATCGATGTAATTCTTCATTTTGCAATATGTTATAGAACGCTTCCTTAGATGTGTAAATTTCCGTTTTAGACTTCTATCATCATTTTTATGGATTGTGAGGGTGAACCTGTACAGGAGCTCAGTGCTATTGCTATGAACAATTGGACATATCAGATTGTTAGTGTCTATCATCAACATGCCAACTGTGATCCCAATGTTGATCAATGGGCGAGAAAACACATTCATGGACTTAATCTGAAATATTTGCAAGACTATGGCTTTTCTTGTGAGAGTGCTCTTCTTATTGACTTTAAACGATGGTTAGCTGCTTTCAATGTTATACGCATCTTTTGTAATAATCCTGGTAAGGAGAGGAAAGTATTTCCCAATCTAATCATTGATGATATTTTGCTCCCGCCTTGGGATAGTAGAGTGAATCAACATTATCATGAAGTCACGAAACGTTTTAAGGATTTGTGTTTTCCTATTTTGTCTGTTCGTTGTAGTAGCTACGTTCATAACCAATGCTTCTTTCCTCCTTACCTCAACACTGCCAAAGTCCTGTATGGTTATCATTGCTCGCTGTATGATAGTTACCAGCTGTATCTATTTTATCTCTTTCAAACCATTGATTTATAATGCATGCTTGTTATAGTGATTCAATAAATGTTACTATGAGAAGAGTTGTTGTTTTCATGCAATGAATGGGTTAGATAAAGGGCGATCATGTCTTTCTCAAACGACTGTGGAACATTGATTTCCATGATGAAGATTTAAACAGTTAGATTCGATGACGAATAAGATTTACTAGTTTGCAAGTTAGACTAAGCGTTCTATTATTTGTAAATGAAAGATATAGTTTCAACAGTGTGTACGTTAGAAATAAAGTTTAATCTGTTTGTAAAATGAGATTGTAGGATTTACTAGTTGAAAGTTAGACTAAGCGTTCTACTATTTGTAAATCAAAGATATAGTTTCAATAGTTTACAGATTACAAAATAAAGTTTCAATAGTGTTTATGTTAAAAATAAAGTTTATGCTGTTTGTGTGTTAGAAATAGAATAAAGTTTCAACAGTTTGTCGATTAAAAATAAAGTTTCAACAGTGTGTACGTTAGAAATAAAGTTTTATCTGTTTGTAAATGAGATTGTAGGATTTACTAGTTTACAAGTTAAGAATGAGGTTTTATCTGCTTGTATGTCAGAAATGAAGTAAAGTTTCACCAGTTTAAAAGTTAAGAATAAAGTTTCAATAGTGTGTATGTTAAGAATAAAGTTCTGTCTGTTTATATGTTAGAAATAAAATGAAGGTTCATCAGTTTACAAGTTAAGAATAAATTTTATCTGCTTGTATGTTAGAAATGAAGTAAAGTTTCACCAGTTTACAAGCTAAAAATAAAGTTTCAATAGTTTGCAAGTTAAAACTAATGTTTCAATAGTGCGTATGTTAAGAATAAAGTTTTATCTGTTTGTATGTTAGAAATAAAATGAAGTTCCACCAGTTTACAAGTTAAGAATAAAGTTTTATCTGCTTGTATGTTAGAAATGAAATAAAGTTTCACCAGTTTACAAGTTAAAAATAAAGTTTCAATAGTTTGCAAGTTAAAACTAATGTTTCAATAGTGCGTATGTTAAGAATAAAGTTTTATCTGTTTGTATGTTAGAAATAGAATGAAGTTCCACCAGATTACAAGTTAATAATAAAGTTTCATCTGCTTGTATGTTAGAAATAAAACAAAGTTTCAACCGTTAACAAGTTAAAACTAAAGTTTCAGATGAAAATAAAGTTTCAATAGTGTATATGATGGAAATAAAGTTTAAGCGCTTTGTGCGTTAGAAATAAAGTTTCAGCCGTTTACAAGTTAAAAATAAAGTTTCAACAGTGTGTACGTTAAGAATAAAGTTCTATCTGTTTATATGTTAGAAATAAGAATGAAGGTTCACCAGTTTACAAGTTAAGAATAAAGTTTTATCTGCTTGTATGTCAGAAATGAAATAAAGTTTCACCAGTTTAAAAGTTAAGAATAAAGTTTCAATAGTGTGTATGTTAAGAATAAAGTTTTATCTATTTGTAGGTTAGAATTAAAACAAAGTTTCAACCGTTTACAAGTTAAAAATAAAGTTTCAATAGTTAACAAGTTAAAAATAAAGTTTCAATAGCGTATATGTTAAGAATAAAGTTCTATCTGTTTGTATGTTAGAAATAAAAATGAAGGTTCACCAGTTTACAAGTTAAGAATAAAGTTTTATCTGCTTGCATGTCAGAAATGAAATATAGTTTCACCAGTTTAAAAGTTAAGAATAAAGTTTCAATAGTATGTATGTTGAGAATAAAGTTCTATCTGTTTATATGTTAGAAATAAGAATGAAGGTTCACCAGTTTACAAGTTAAGAATAAATTTTATCTGCTTGTATGTTAGAAATGAAATAAAGTTTCACCAGTTTACAAGTTAAAAAATAAAGTTTCAATAGTGTGTACGTTAGAAATAAAGTTTCAATAGTGTGTATGTTAAGAATAAAGTTTTATCTGTTTGTATGCTAGAAATAAAACAAAGTTTCAACCGTTAACAAGTTAAAAATAAAGTTTCAGATTAAAATAAAGTTTCAATAGTGTGTATGATGGAAATAAAGTTTAAGCGCTTTGCGCGTTAGAAATAAAGTTTCAGCCGTTTACAAGTTAAAAATAAAGTTTCAATAGTGTGTATGTTAAGAATAAAGTTCTATCTGTCTATATGTTAGAAATAAAATGAAGGTTCACCAATTTACAAGTTAAGAATAAAGTTTCATCTGCTTGTATGTTAGAATTAAAACAAAGTTTCACCAGTTTTCAAGTTAAAAAATAAAGTTTCAATTGTGTGTACGTTAGAAATAAAGTTTCAATAGCGTGTATGTTAAGAATAAAGTTTTATCTGTTTGTATGTTAGAAATAAAATGAAGGTTCATCAGTTTACAAGTTAATAATAAAGTTTTATCTGTTTGTATGTTAGAAATAAAACAAAGTTTCAACCGTTAACAAGTTAAAAATAAAGTTTCAATAGTTTGCAAGTTAAAACTAATGTTTCAATAGTGCGTATGTTAAGAATAAAGTTTTATCTGTTTGTATGTTAGAAATAGAATGAAGTTTCACCAGTTTACAAGTTAAGAATAAAGTTTCATCTGCTTGTATGTTAGAAATAAAACAAAGTTTCAACCGTTAACAAGTTAAAAATAAAGTTTCAGATGAAAATAAAGTTTCAATAGTGCATATGATGGAAATAAAGTTTAAGCGCTTTGTGCGTTAGAAATAAAGTTTCAGCCGTTTACAAGTTAAAAATAAAGTTTCAACAGTGTGTACGTTAAGAATAAAGTTCTATCTGTTTATATGTTAGAAATAAGAATGAAGGTTCACCAGTTTACAAGTTAAGAATAAAGTTTTATCTGCTTGTATGTCAGAAATGAAATAAAGTTTCACCAGTTTAAAAGTTAAGAATAAAGTTTCAATAGTGTGTATGTTAAGAATAAAGTTTTATCTATTTGTAGGTTAGAATTAAAACAAAGTTTCAACCGTTTACAAGTTAAAAATAAAGTTTCAATAGTTAACAAGTTAAAAATAAAGTTTCAATAGCGTATATGTTAAGAATAAAGTTCTATCTGTTTGTATGTTAGAAATAAAAATGAAGGTTCACCAGTTTACAAGTTAAGAATAAAGTTTTATCTGCTTGCATGTCAGAAATGAAATATAGTTTCACCAGTTTAAAAGTTAAGAATAAAGTTTCAATAGTATGTATGTTGAGAATAAAGTTCTATCTGTTTATATGTTAGAAATAAGAATGAAGGTTCACCAGTTTACAAGTTAAGAATAAATTTTATCTGCTTGTATGTTAGAAATGAAATAAAGTTTCACCAGTTTACAAGTTAAAAAATAAAGTTTCAATAGTGTGTACGTTAGAAATAAAGTTTCAATGGTGTGTATGTTAAGAATAAAGTTTTATCTGTTTGTATGCTAGAAATAAAACAAAGTTTCAACCGTTAACAAGTTAAAAATAAAGTTTCAGATTAAAATAAAGTTTCAATAGTGTGTATGATGGAAATAAAGTTTAAGCGCTTTGCGCGTTAGAAATAAAGTTTCAGCCGTTTACAAGTTAAAAATAAAGTTTCAATAGTGTGTATGTTAAGAATAAAGTTCTATCTGTCTATATGTTAGAAATAAAATGAAGGTTCACCAATTTACAAGTTAAGAATAAAGTTTCATCTGCTTGTATGTTAGAATTAAAACAAAGTTTCACCAGTTTTCAAGTTAAAAAATAAAGTTTCAATTGTGTGTACGTTAGAAATAAAGTTTCAATAGTGTGTATGTTAAGAATAAAGTTTTATCTGTTTGTATGCTAGAAATAAAACAAAGTTTCAACCGTTAACAAGTTAAAAATAAAGTTTCAGATTAAAATAAAGTTTCAATAGTGTGTATGATGGAAATAAAGTTTAAGCGCTTTGCGCGTTAGAAATAAAGTTTCAGCCGTTTACAAGTTAAAAATAAAGTTTCAATAGTGTGTATGTTAAGAATAAAGTTCTATCTGTCTATATGTTAGAAATAAAATGAAGGTTCACCAATTTACAAGTTAAGAATAAAGTTTCATCTGCTTGTATGTTAGAATTAAAACAAAGTTTCACCAGTTTTCAAGTTAAAAAATAAAGTTTCAATTGTGTGTACGTTAGAAATAAAGTTTCAATAGCGTGTATGTTAAGAATAAAGTTTTATCTGTTTGTATGTTAGAAATAAAATGAAGGTTCATCAGTTTACAAGTTAATAATAAAGTTTTATCTGTTTGTATGTTAGAAATAAAACAAAGTTTCAACCGTTAACAAGTTAAAAATAAAGTTTCAATAGTTTTCAAGTTAAAACTAATGTTTCAATAGTGCGTATGTTAAGAATAAAGTTTTATCTGTTTGTATGTTGGAAATAAAATGAAGCTTCGCCAGTTTACAAGTTAAGAATAAAGTTTTATCAGCTCGTATATTAGAAATAAAATGAAGTTTCACCAGTTTACAAATTAAAAATAAAGTTTTTAATAGTGTGCACGTTAGAAATAAAGTTTCAACCGTTTACAAGTTAAAAATAAAGTTTCAACAGTGTCTACGTTAGAAATAAAGTTTTATCTGTTTGTAAAGTACGATCGTAGGATTTACTAGTTTGCAAGTTATACTCAGCATTCTACTAGTTGTAAATGAAAATATCGTTTCAACAGTTTACAGATTAAAATAAAGTTTCAATAGTGTGTATGATGGAAATAAAGTTTAAGCGCTTTGTGCGTTAGAAATAAAGTTTCAGCCGTTTACAAGTTAAAAATAAAGTTTCAACAGTGTGCACGTTAGAAATAAAGTTTCAACAGTTTACAAATTGAAAAATAAAGTTTCAACAGTGTGTACGTTAGAAATAAATGAAAGTAAGAACTTCATCGTATGAGTATTCAAAGCATGTTTTGTAAATCAAATGTGTATAGTCCTGACATGATAGAATCGTGTTAGAAATAAAGTTTCAGCCGTTTACAAGTTAAAAATAAAGTTTCAACAGTGTGTACGTTAGAAATAAATGAAAGAAAAAGAACTTCATCGTATGAGTATTCAAAGCATGTTTTGTAAATCAAATGTGTATAGTCCTGACATGATAGAATCAAATGAACTTGACAAACGCGTTTGTCAAGCTTGATTCTATCATGTCAGGACTATACACATTTGATTTACAAAACATGCTTTGAATACTCATACGATGAAGTTCTTTTCTTTCATTTATTTCTAACGTACACACTGTTGAAACTTTATTTTTCAACTTGTAAACTGTT
Source organism: Prostheceraeus crozeri (assembly GCA_907163375.1). Classification (NCBI taxonomy): domain Eukaryota; kingdom Metazoa; phylum Platyhelminthes; order Polycladida; family Euryleptidae; genus Prostheceraeus; species Prostheceraeus crozeri. Next base: position 163,521 of record CAJQUW010000835.1, read on the forward strand.
GAAACTTTATTTTGTTTCTAACATATAAACAGCTAAAACTTTATTTCTAACGTACACACTGTTGAAACTTTATTTTTAACTTGTAAACGGCTGAAACTTTATTTCTAACACGATTCTATCATGTCAGGACTATACACATTTGATTTACAAAACATGCTTTGAATACTCATACGATGAAGTTCTTACTTTCATTTATTTCTAACGTACACACTGTTGAAACTTTATTTTTCAATTTGTAAACTGTTGAAACTTTATTTCTAACGTGCACACTGTTGAAACTTTATTTTTAACTTGTAAACGGCTGAAACTTTATTTCTAACGCACAAAGCGCTTAAACTTTATTTCCATCATACACACTATTGAAACTTTATTTTAATCTGTAAACTGTTGAAACGATATTTTCATTTACAACTAGTAGAATGCTGAGTATAACTTGCAAACTAGTAAATCCTACGATCGTACTTTACAAACAGATAAAACTTTATTTCTAACGTAGACACTGTTAAAACTTTATTTTTAACTTGTAAACGGTTGAAACTTTATTTCTAACGTGCACACTATTAAAAACTTTATTTTTAATTTGTAAACTGGTGAAACTTCATTTTATTTCTAACATACGAGCTGATAAAACTTTATTCTTAACTTGTAAACTGGCGAAGGTTCATTTTATTTCCAACATACAAACAGATAAAACTTTATTCTTAACATACGCACTATTGAAACATTAGTTTTAACTTGAAAACTATTGAAACTTTATTTTTAACTTGTTAACGGTTGAAACTTTGTTTTATTTCTAACATACAAACAGATAAAACTTTATTATTAACTTGTAAACTGATGAACCTTCATTTTATTTCTAACATATAAACAGACAGAACTTTATTCTTAACATACACACTATTGAAACTTTATTCTTAACTTTTAAACTGGTGAAACTTTATTTCATTTCTGACATACAAGCAGATAAAACTTTATTCTTAACTTGTAAACTAGTAAATCCTACAATCTCATTTACAAACAGATAAAACTTTATTTCTAACGTACACACTGTTGAAACTTTATTTTTAATCGACAAACTGTTGAAACTTTATTCTATTTCTAACACACAAACAGCTTAAACTTTATTTTTAACATAAACACTATTGAAACTTTATTTTGTAATCTGTAAACTATTGAAACTATATCTTTGATTTACAAATAGTAGAACGCTTAGTCTAACTTGCAAACTAGTAAATCCTACAATCTCATTTTACAAACAGATTAAACTTTATTTCTAACGTACACACTGTTGAAACTATATCTTTCATTTACAAATAATAGAACGCTTAGTCTAACTTGCAAACTAGTAAATCTTATTCGTCATCGAATCTAACTGTTTAAATCTTCATCATGGAAATCAATGTTCCACAGTCGTTTGAGAAAGACATGATCGCCCTTTATCTAACCCATTCATTGCATGAAAACAACAACTCTTCTCATAGTAACATTTATTGAATCACTATAACAAGCATGCATTATAAATCAATGGTTTGAAAGAGATAAAATAGATACAGCTGGTAACTATCATACAGCGAGCAATGATAACCATACAGGACTTTGGCAGTGTTGAGGTAAGGAGGAAAGAAGCATTGGTTATGAACGTAGCTACTACAACGAACAGACAAAATAGGAACACATAAATCCTTAAAACGTTTCGTGACTTCATGATAATGTTGATTCACTCTACTAACCCAAGGCGGGAGCAAAATATCATCAATGATTAGATTGGGAAATACTTTCCTCTCCTTACCAGGATTATTACAAAAGATGCGTATAACATTGAAAGCAGCTAACCATCGTTTAAAGTCAATAAGAAGAGCACTCTCACAAGAAAAGCCATAGTCTTGCAAATATTTCAGATTAAGTCCATGAATGTGTTTTCTCGCCCATTGATCAACATTGGGATCACAGTTGGCATGTTGATGATAGACACTAACAATCTGATATGTCCCATTGTTCATAGCAATAGCACTGAGCTCCTGTACAGGTTCACCCTCACAATCCATAAAAATGATGATAGAAGTCTAAAACGGAAATTTACACATCTAAGGAAGCGTTCTATAACATATTGCAAAATGAAGAATTACATCGATGCTTTTCACGACAAAATACGCAATTGATATGATGGCAACGAAGAAGTAAAATGTATCTAATAAGACCACGTCTACGACACTCAAAGCACATAAGCGAATTGTCATAGGGTAGAGTTAGGAAAGGACTAGTAATTCTCCTTCTTTGATTTGCGTTTGGAGGTAGCATTCTTCTCCGACTTGCGCTTCGTACCACCCCCGTTAAGGAAGTCAATAATGTCATCTACGTTGGGTGGCTTTGGAATATATAGGATGGATTCAGTGTATATCGAGAGAGAGGCTATTTTGTTATCCTTGTGCTGACCATAATATAGCCCATTCACTTTGAAAATGATATCTCAAAGAGAGAATGTGCGTCCATCACTTGTATGATCCAACGATGGAATGATTCTCACTGTGGAAGACTTGATTCTCATTAGACAACAATCCTCATTGGAGAATAGAATACATTTAGTAAAGCTGGCACGCTAACGAGTGTGACTGCAGAAACATTTCTTCAACGTTCGCTACGTTTCACAACAACCTGTCAAAGATTTCTTACAAACTTATTTCAACATTTGCATTTAAGCGAACATCTGCTTCACATATTCTACACGAACGGTTAACGCATGTAATATAAAACCCTAAATCCAACCGTACAGGAGCCTAGCCTTGGATTATGAACTTTACAATCCATGCGATTCAATGTCATGGAACTAGCTCTCATACACTCAACGTGTGTGGCAACATCTGGTTTTATAAAACATTCAACGCTGACTATAAGACCTTGTGTGAAACAATCTACACAGCGCAGTAAAACTTTCTAGCGCTGTGATGAACACTGTTTTCATATAACATTCTAAACTCGCAGTCTTACTGCAGTAGAAAACTGCTTTTACTAAACCTGATGAAGCTAATCTAACAGTCATGAAGTTTGAATTTCTAATAGGGAAACATTTGGCAACTGTCTCCAATAAAACTTTCTAACACTGTGAAAGTAAGTTACAAGACAATCTACACTGTGCAGTAAATAAAACCTTCTAAAACTTTCTAGTGCTGTGATGAGTTCGGTCAGTCATATAACGTCAATGATCAAACTTTATTTTCACAAACGTGCGTCGCGGTAAATTATTTGACTACACTAACGTTTACATTTCATGACATGTGTGTTTCATAAAACGTCATGATCAAACTTTTCTAACTATACATCAACCTGTGTTGCAGTAAAACTTTTACAAACAATGATACACTTTCTAACGACACTCACGAATACAACTTCAATGATCAGACTTTACTTTCTCAAACGGGTGTCACAGTAAAATTATTTGACTACACTAACTTTGCAAACCATGATGCACTTTCTGACTAGACTTACAAATAAAACGTTGATGATCAAACTTTCTAACTATACATCAACCTGTATTGCAATAAAACTTTTGTACAACATGATAAAGTTTCTGACTAGACTTACGAATACAACGTTGATGATCAAACTTTTCTAACTATACATCAACCTGTGTTGCAGTAAAACTTTTACAAACCATGATGCACTTTCTAACGACACTCGCGAATAGTGATGGAGATCGCCAGCATCAAATTCCTCCACCAATTATGGGAATGGTACACCTCTAACTCCCAGCCATAAACTATAGCGGAGTGGGAGTATATCGACAAAGTGAGGCTCGCGGTAGAAGAACGATTGAAGGAAGTGAACTGTTTTTGTGATCTATGTGAAGCCAGACTCTGGGACGATATTGACGATGAAGACCTTTTGAAATACATGCCATAATAAATTTTTATTTCATATTATCTTTGATTTCATACTGACTTACTTGAATGGGGCTTCAGTGGATGATTTAACCATGTATACTTTTTCATTTGGAAATAGTAGCACACTTAGTTTAACTTGCAATTCTTATAACATTTCATATGGATGATAATGGTAGATGAAATAGTGTTAGATAAAATTAAGATAGCTTACACTTCTGATACAGGGATAGCAATCGACTGCGATCCATGTGTAAAGAGCTTGTTAGACTACGGAAGAGAGAAGTGTGTTATGTTGCGTGTGGCGCGTGAGTGTCCTCCCATTTCATTCCATTCATCAATTCATCTCATTGATAGAGACAGGTAGAAATCATGGTTCTCATAACGTATGCAATGGATAGTTTTAGACAACCTTCGACAGTTGGCTAAATGTCGCCCTGGCGCGAATGCATACTACGTTGAGACAGAGGCAATCACTTGCAAACATGACGCAGAGAGGTTTAATAAGATTGACCATTGCCGAATGCCCCTTGCGGTATGCATAGCTACGGGTTTCACCGCCGCCCTTTACAGGAACGCCCGTCGAAAGGAAGTATTACACCGAACTTCATTTACAACGTTCAAGTTGACTGATAGCAGATTCAACTTAATGATAGTATTCGCCAGTCCGAAGACTGCCCAGGGCAAACCGCGAGGAGGTTCTATCATGTCTTGCCCTATGGTGGCCCTTAAGAGAGCCGGTGGTTCGTTCTCGGGAGTAACGTCATCTTACACCCTACCAATTCTGCTGAGAGAGTCTTTGACTCTCTCTTTGGTAGCAGTGTCGACTTCCACACTAATTGGCACATGGCTAAAAAGTGGAATGTAGCGCCATTCCGTTGGATTGACAACAGTTGCTGTCATCGGATTGCCAATCCGAGCAAGATTATTGTGGACTCTGTCTTGCTCCTCTAGCCTGACAAACTCCTCAAATAAATTTCGCGGCCTTAACTGCGGTCCGCGAGGAGAGCTGACTTGACTGTTCGGCGTCTGCATGATTGAAATGAAATGAAATGAGAGGCAGTGGTTTATATACCCTCTAACACGACGCAACGTTCAAGTTGACTGATAGCAGATTCAACTTAATGATAGTATTCGCCAGTCTAAAGACTGCCCAGGGCAAACCGCGTGGAGGCTCTATCATGTCTTGACCCATAGTGGACGATTATACGGTAGTGTGTTAGTAGATTTCAATCATTGAAAAGGGAAGATGAGAATCATTTCATTTGTCTCATCAACGTTTATCATGGGAGCAATCATTGAAGGGACATCTAATGAATTACATTTCACTCTACTCCATATCATAAAGACTAACCTTTGTCGAATGGCTGAAGTACTCTGACCTGGTGAGAGAAAGCGTCACGTTGAGTATGAAGTCGAACACTCAACATGAGCAACGGCTCAGAGGTTTCGGTCTAACAAACGACGAACAACCCGTGCAACACAATCCCTCTACGGCAGTACCCGCCGTCCCGAAGGAACGCTCGAGCAAAGGAGGTATTACAGCGATGATGTGCTTTATGAGCAGAAGTGAATCTCTTGATAGCAAGAGACTATTCAACTAGATAGCAAGTCAAAACAACCTGATAGCAGGACAAATGTATAGTCAGTAATTTACACTTAGTGAGGAATGATAGATTTGAGTGTAGTGAGTGGCACTCGATCCCGTCGACAGCCCGAAGGCCTTGTACTGATCACTAGGGAAGTGAGAGATCTTCCCCGATACCCGCTATTTACAGCTGAAGACATCATTGTCACTGCCCCGAAGTGGTAACAGCAACGTCGAGTCAAAGGTAGTGAACAGTAGCTGGGATCTAACCCCTCAAAGCTGCCTTAGACTTAGTTAAATTTGAAATCTGATAGCAGATTTGAACTCAGCATACTTGAAAACCTTGAGAAAACATCCCAAGTCATTGCTTTGATCAGCTTGATAGCAAGCCGTAGAGAGCTTGATTCACCAGCGTTTTGCAATGGAGATGTTTAGAGGCCACCCATGACAAGATAGCTAAGACTCAACCGATTGGCGTTCAAAGTGCTACGTTGAGAACTGTGTCAAATGCCCAACATGAGACATGAGTTGTCCCAGCGGTTACGGTCTCAAATATGACACATTCCCTTGCCACACTTATCACTACGGCATCGTCCGCCGTCCCGAAGGAACACCCTGTCAGAGGAATATTACAGCAAAACTCTCCGTGTCTTGCTCGCTTTCAGTGAAAAGTCGCTTATACCATGAGAAGGCTGGCTCAGACATGAAAACCTGTAGAGTTGGTAAGAGGTGGACAGACTTTGAGCAGCTTGATAGCAAGCCGTAGAGAGCTTGATTCACCAGCGTTTTGCAATGGAGATGTTTAGAGGCCACCCATGACAAGATAGCTAAGACTCAACCGATTGGCGTTCAAAGTGCTACGTTGAGAGCTGTGTCAAATGCCCAACATGAGACATGAGTTGTCCCAGCGGTTACGGTCTCAAATATGACACATTCCCTTGCCACACTTATCACTACGGCATCGTCCGCCGTCCCGAAGGAACACCCTGTCAGTGGAATATTACAGCAAAACTCTCCGTGTCTTGCTCGCTTTCAGTGAAAAGCCGCGTATACCATGAGAAGACTGGCTCAGACATCATTAAAAATGCTTTCATTGACTTCAGCAGGGTCGAAAACCCCAGAAAACCTCCAAAACTAGTGCATTTAAATTTTTCAACTTTTTAGCACTACTTATGAAATTTTATAAGTAGTCCATCACTTAGGGCAGGTCAATAGCGACCGAACCTTTTTTAAATCAAGTCAAACGGACTTGTAGAAGCAAAGTTACAAGCCTTTAAAGTTTTGGAGTCTTTTATGGCCTGGAGACGAAGGCCATCTCCTGGCGAACCTCTAAGTCTGACGCCTTAGCTGATATCAGCAATGAAATTTTCTAAGTCGGTTTCTTACAGAAACTCGGAATTTGGAATGTCCGAAGCTATCATCGGAGCTCAGAAAGACGACCTACCTCTGACAATCGTTCTCCTCTAAATGACAAGTCTCTGACGGTTCCCAGCTTATATAGTGTGTGGCGATCAGCTGATGACGTAATACCCATCATCCAAACACTAAAAACCCGTCTATCTCCGGTTCTAGTGCTCCGATTGAGCTGGAAATACACCATTTCCATGTAGAATTTGACGCTGAATCCGAATCTGGCCTCCGTTTTCCCATCCGATGCTTCGTTTTGGCTCTACAGTAGGCAGCCATCGCAAAAATTCTAATGTCGTTTTTTCGAAAAATGTTGAAAATTCTTCTCTCCGATTGACTTGAAACTTACCATGCTGATAGAGAATTTCACGCTGAATCCGAATCTGGCCTCCGTTTTCTCATCCGATGCTTCGTTTTGAAGCTACAGCCCAAAACGTCCCAAATTCTAACTCTGTCGTTTTTCGACAATGTCCCAAAATCTTAAATGGCGTCTCACATCTAAACGAAGACAGATAGGAACAAGCCGATTCTTTCAGTGAATTTGTCTCACTCTTAGCTTTCAAACGAGCTATGGCACGACTAAATCCGTCCACTGGAAGCTAAGATCGAAGCGAGCTGTCCAGAGGGGGGGGGAGTCAGCGAAATTTTTCTCTCCGATTGCGTTCAAATTCACCATACCGATAGAGAATTTCACGCTGATTCCAAATCTGAAATCCGTTTTCCAATCCGATGCTTCGTTTTGAAGCTACAGCCCAAAACGTCCCAAATTCTAACTCTGTCGTTTTTCGACAATCTCCCAAAATCTTAAATGGCGTCTCACATCTAAACGAAGACAGATAGGAACAAGCCGATTCTTTCACTGAATTTGTCTCACTCTTAGCTTTCAAACGAGCTATGGCACGACTAAATCCGTCCACTGGAAGCTAAGGTCGAAGCGAGCTCTCCCGAGTGGGGGGGGGAGTCAGCGAAAATTTTTTCTGTCCGATGGCGTTCAAATTCACCATACCGATGCAGAATTTCACGCTGAATCCGAATCTGGCCTCCGTTTTCTCATCCGATGCTTCGTTTTGGCGCTACACACCAAAACGTCCCAAATTTTAACTCTGCCAAAATTTTGAAGAAACATTTTTTCTCGCCGATTGACTTCAAATTCACCATACCGATGCGGAATTTTACACTGATCACGAATCTAAAGTCCGTTTCACCATTCCACCACGCCAACCTAGACGGTCGCCCACGTCAACCTAGACGGTCGCCCACGTCAACCTAGGCGGTCGGCCACGTCAACCCATACGAGACCAACACATCCGAGTCTCACACTCTGTCGTTTTCGAGGGGGGAGGGGGAGGGGAGGGGGGGGGGAGTCAGCGAACATGTTGTGAACGTGAACCAACCTGGCCGGCACACCACGACAGAGCACAACCTCTGTCGTTCCAGAAGGGGGGGGAGGGGGAGGGGGGACGTCAGCGATGGCGGCCATCTTGCGCTATCTGGTGTTTGTCACTTCCTTACTACTCGTCTGCATTGTACCATAACTCACAATGATGCTGAAGCACTGCATGTCGCCTTCTTTAAATCGCACCCTCCGAGCAAACGGATACCCGATCAGCATCTTATACAGTCGAACTTGTCTATAACGAAATGGAAGGGACCGAATGAAATTTTCTTTATAGGCAAGTTTCGTTATAGAGAAGTTTTGATTAAATCATTAGCATTAGCTCATCACTGTGTCTGCAATTTATTAATACATGTATTATACCGTCGTGATTGCGCTATCTTTTCATACCTAAGTATTTTTGTCAGGAAAAACGAACAATATGATCTAACATATTGTATGTACTGTATTACAGAATAACATTACTGTAGTGTATCAGGTTTGCAACAAAAGTGATGTCGGTGATGGAAACATGCCTATACTGCTATATAATCAGTTATCAGCGTTTGCTTCGACTTACGCACATTTTTCACTATTTGTTGCTCAAGAGATTCCAAATAGTCAAGTGGTAATCCCTTTTCAGTAAGAAAATTTCTCAGAAGTGCAATACTTTCGACTGCTGTGCGTAAAGTTACCGGTGGATGCTCTTCAGTTTCCTGATCTTCTAATACGAACGAGACATCATCATCTTCGTCACGATCGATGATATATATTTGAGACATGGATAAACTAGAGTCAGTGCGTAATTGATCAGCACATCCATGACAAAGCCAAGGGATTATAGGTCTGTAGCTCGATACTACGGCGTTTTACGAATTTTTAGTTTGTTATTTCAAATTTAATGGTTTATTTCGTTATTTTTTTCGGAGGGATCTAGATTTTAATTCGTTATAGGCAAGTTTTCGTTATAGACAAGTTCGTTATAAGGAAGTTCTTCTAACCCATGTAGAATAGAAATATTGCAGGGAATTTGACAATCGTTCGTTATAGACAAGTTTTCGTTATAGGCAAGTTCGTTATAGACAAGTTCGACTGTAGTTTCTCCGGATATCAACGGATCTTCACAGTTGAGCGGACACACACCATTACTTCTACGTCAGGAGCCGTTTGGATACCCAGTCTATCTCCGCGGATAACAAATTTTTATCCCAATTTTTATGCGTATCTTTTAAGCGGATATGCTTGATATCCAACCGATATCTGTTTCGTTGTTTTTTGACGGATATCCGTGCTATCGGCAGTGCATTCTGGTTATCCGCCTAACATCCCTCAGTTAACAATGGATATGTAACAATCGCGACTTCGATGTCAGTTTTCCATCCCTACGCTGTCATTCGATATTCGTTGGTTATATATGCGATGCGTGAAGCTATCCGCAAATGATGAACAATCCAAAAACCAACTAATCCTCAGATCGGACAGATAATAGTAATCTATACAATGCGGGGATCCACTGGCTTCCGGCACAGTTTTTGGCTGAAAGCCGAATAACGATTCTCATCTTACCTACTTACACGTACACACAACTAAAACATTCATGCAATTCATGCAATAACAGAAAAAACAGACAAAAATAACAGAGATGCCGACAAGCCTCAAGCAACGTAATTTTTAATCCAGTGGATACAGCAACGCATATGAGGATTCAAAACTACCGACTTTGAGGTACACATGAAAAATTACTGAAAATACTTGTATTTTTCAACATTAGGAGGCTTGCCAAATCTGAATGTGAATAGCCTCACAGACAGATTTGCATGCATAGAAAATGATCTGAAGAAACTGCATATAAAAAATTTTCGTCCTATTGCATTGAAATGTGTTTTTCTTTGATCGTGTCTGACAACCCCCCCCCCCCAGCGCACGAACGCTCGCTGAGCGCTCGTCGGAAGTTTCGGAAACGAACCTTGAAATGTCCATCACTCAGGCTCGTGACCGAACTTTCGATGAGCGCTCAACGAGTGTTCGTGTACGAATGTTCATAATAGTCTTTTTAGAAGCTTGATTCGTTTAAAAGGTCAATCGGCTGTCAAGTTACTGTCAAACTAACTAATAGTCTTTAATTAGCTAACAGTTTCTTCAATATAGTATATTTGATATTCTGAGCTTGACTATGTATCTAATTATGATAAAGCACATAAGCCAAACGTTCGACGACCGCTCGCGTACGAATGCTCAAAATAGTCAGAATCTCATTCTGCGTCTTTGTACTAAATTGATGTATTCTATAGCAAGTCAGGTAGCAAATTACTATAAAATCAGTATGATTAACCACTCCACCTAATTTGAATCTATTAGTACAAAAACATTTTTTTAAAAAAGTTATAAACAGAACTCTGCCTATATTTGCAGCTCTACATGCATAATTGATATTCAGTACAAAATTGTTCTCCTCCTGGTAATGGCTTTTTAGTTTTTACGACAAAGTGTAAGAGAAAACATATTCAAAATAAGATTTACTAGATAAAATCTTCAAAATTATAAAAAGCAATTTAACTCAATGCCATAAAAATCATACAGCATAGAAATATTGAAAAGTATTTGAACATATCAGAACACCACTTCAGACAAAAATTATAAGTGCGCTTAACAAGAAACTTTGCTAGCTGCACAATGGTGAAATTATTTTAGAAAAACAGTTGATGCTCAATTATGACAATGTTGATCAATTTTGCAAGAAATGTGCATGTAGGCCTACATGGTATCTAATTGTTCATCACTGAAAATAAATGTGAGGCAAAACAACACTTTTGACATTTCGAGGCCTATTATACCGACTATTTTCAAGAGACGACGATTGGAAGAGAAAGTAGCACTGGACAGCATGCAATAAAAGCATCAGATAATAGAATGAGAGCCAAACAAACAATGCAGAGTTACCATCATGCGCTCGAAGTTGGTCGAGAGATGTTGATGAATATCGCCCAGACGTACTAACACAAAACCGAGTGGCCGTCATTCTATTGAAATGTTCTTAATTTAGTGACATGTTATCCAGTATTCGGACATCGAAATTCAGACAACTATATAAGTATCCAGTTTTACATCTTCTCCTAATGTATCACTTAAAAAGGATAGGCAAAAGCCTCAAGATGTCAAAATTTGTTGTTTTGTCTGCAGTTCTCCGCGAAAATTTTAATGGTCATTCGTCATTTCAATTGATCATCATTGGACAAGCAATATACGGTGCAACAAGTAGCAAGCTCATGAACAATATCAGGAAGAATAAAAAGGATAGTGTACTGTCTTCGATTACGAATCATTAGTTTTCTTTAGAATCAGAATCATCTGAAGTTGACACATTTTAATCACAAGAATCAGAATCATCTGAAGTTGACACATTTTTATCACTATCTGTCTCGGCATCTGCGTTACAAAGTAAGTCAATGTCGGGATGATCTATTATCGAATCATCAACAAGGCCAAGTTCTGGATGCCTTGATCGGAATGTCTTGGACTCTGCTCGATTTTTGCAGGACTTTATCACGTTGGAGAGTGAAGAAATTATCTCCTCTTGAGATACTCGGGTGACGTACGCGCTCGTTGTCAATATGGCACGGTACATACATGTATTTGGAACGTGGTCCAATAAATTGTATTTCTTACAATGTGTCCTCCCCTGACCAGAAAAATATTGCCACAAATATACTGGAGCTACTGCATATAAGCACTTTCGAATCAAACCGTTTACATTTGCCGTCATGGTCCGGCTGGGAGCAAGTTCATACATGCAGTTGACCAACGCTCTTCTGCGACGAATAAAGGTCTTCGAAGACCCAGAAAATTCACGATCCTTTGCAATCATCTGGAATTAAATCAAATCTGTTTATCGGATCTGTTCATTTATAAGTGAAACAGCATAATGAATAATAATGTATTGAATAGGCCTTGGTTGTTCATTTATTTGTTTTCTTTTGTTGGGATACCAAGTAAACAAGATGGTAGTAGTTTCAGTTTCAATACATGTAGGCACCCTACTTTATTAATTTCGGCCTCCTCTTATGCCATCATCAGAAATACGATGATGGCCCAAAGGGAGGCCGAAATGAATAGAGTATTAAAACTGAAACTATTACCATCTTGTTTACTTGGTTTCCCAACAAAAATATTATATAACAATGTAGCACCAAGTTCAACCAAATGTCACCGAAATTACTCAAGCATATTACTATATTGGTAAAATCTAGTTCAATATTCAAGATTGTAATCTCTAGACAACATTATCCCGTATTTTCTATTCGTATGTATATCTACAGGTAACTTTATACACTGCAGATAAATAAGATAAATTTGTCATAGAAAAAGCAGTCAACCGACGAGGATATCGTATTTCACTAGGTACCTACATGCATATGATAGAAATCCCAGGAGAAAAATAATTTTATATGTCGTCATAATCATTTTTATATACCTACATCGTCAATGCTGGTTAGGACTGGTAAACCCAATGCTGTCATGCACTGCTGGTAATTAGTCTTTTCTCCAATTTCCTTATTGCTGCTTGCCATACGCTTTATAAATTCGGTGTCAGGATCCTCCTCGACCTCACCAGTTTGTTGTCGGAAGAGGCAGTCGATCTTTGATTCTAAGATATCCTGTCGGGCAGCCAAACGCTCAAACTGATTGAATATTTCATCCGTTTTTGCCTGAAATGATAAATTGATTCGTAACAAAACATCGCTGTCATTAAAATCAGCTACAGATGATGAATGAAATTAGCCGAAAACACAAATCACACTTTTAGACGCAGAATCTTTATCGCATTTTTTAGATCAACTGAACGCACAATTGGCAAGCCAACTTATTCTGAATTTAATTTGTACATTAAGATATACTTACTGGTTCAATCCAACTATTTGATGCACATTGAATCTGTAGTTAAATGACACAATTTGATGAACAGCTGACAGATACAAATGCTTTCCGAAGTCTACTTACATTACACTTATTGACTAGCCACTTTTACACCTACAAATGCTTGAGTCACCACCAATGACCTAGAAAACCTACTCTACACTTATTGAATTGTTAGTTAATCCATTTTGCAACGCAAAGGCGATTCTTTGATTCTTTTTTTGCTTCTAATTAATTATTTACATATTATAACGACTGCAAATTTCCTAATTTTTTCAAACATTATCATCAAGTAAATAATTATCACACAAAAGCATGCGTTTCTACAAGCGAAAGGTCATCGCACACACTTCTATATTATATGTAGGTGTCTGCTTGCACCTTATATATATGCATAATATGTCTTCACGGCAATTACCATCAAATTAATAGTTATTACGCACAAAAACGTACGTATATGTGTGCGTAGATGCGTGCACATGCATTGATATATACGAAATGGCTGAAATACTCCATTGCTTTCCTTCATTTCTATTCTCTGTGCTAGGCCCTTTAATGATTTATATGTATTTTTGGGTTTTTTGAATCAGTTATTTCGTATAGCATCTTCTATACTTTTCTCTCTGTTTAGTATCTCGTGAACAGGCCGGTTGGCAAAGCTTTTGAGTTTATTTTATAGCATAATTCTAGCAGCAAGGGTTGCTGTTTTTCTATTTTCTAGTTATTGATTTAAATACATGTAGTGCCACAAATTATATGAAAACTTACTTTAATTTGATTCAGCAATGTTATCACATCGTTTTTGCCATCGTCGGGCTCATTTCGGCAGTGCTCAGATGTGGAAACACATGTGGTCTCAAATGAGTTAGCACACGATAATTCCTTCGTGTCACCAGTTGGCAATATGTTAGAAAAAGGAGGAGATTCGTTGTTGTCCATAATTGTTACATTGCTACAATCTTTTTGTACTATAAAAGGAGCGGCAGTTGATATCGTGTCGATGTCTGTAAATAAAACATAGTTATATTGATCAAGGATGCGTAATGTGAGTTTGGTGCGATTTATATAAATGTAAGCCTAAGCCGTTGTAGATGTCGTTGCATATATTCGTTCCTATATTGTCGCACATATAATTAGGCCTATAATCGTTGAGGCTCTTTCAGTAGCTGTCTCACTCAAGTAAGGGCCAAGAGCAAATGACTCTCAGTTAATCTTGGCATGGTTTTTATAAATGATGAGATTTACCAGACTCAGAAAGTTTGTGTAGTGCAACCCCGATGACAGGAGGAGGAGTAGCACCTTACCCCAGGTCTGGGTCCGTTGCCACCGGAACAAATCCCGCTGGTAGTCCTGGTTTCCACTCCTGTCATTGAAGTGCAGGTGCCAAGCAACTCGGCGGCGTAGACGGGTGATGGCTGGCGTCGATGAGAGAAAGAAGAGTTAGAAATCGGGTAGGCTGAGCTCGATAGCCGCGGTGAAGGCAGTCAGCCTAGGAGATAGATAAAAAATGTTCCGCAGACAACTCTTAAAATGTCTTAAAATCGAGGTTGAAGGTAAGTAAGGGTATCTCCTCGTACAAAACAAAACACTAGCAAAACCTCATGAATTATGCAGGAAATAGGATGGCCCCAGTTCCCGGCAGCCCTTCAATGGGCAGGGGATGCGATTAATCTCCGGGTCGAAAGACAAAAGTTTAGGTGTGAGATTCGGCAGTTGGCATGTCGGTAGCTTCTGTAGAAGAGGAACTGAAGTCTGCCAAGAGCTATGAAAACGGAATGTATTTTTACAGAACTTTTTTTACAGGGTGTACACAGGAAGTACGGTAGAGAGGTTATGGAACTCGGTTTTATGGGCGCCAAAAGCCAAAGAAGCAAAGGACAATGAGGTACATCCGGCCACCCTCGCTCGCACAAAACCGGATTGAAACTGGTTCAATAAGCAGAATTACACAATGATCAGATATTTTTAACTGACACAGCCTTAGAGAAAGAGATTTAGCGGTTAAATAATCTTATCCTGTACATCTTCTTCAATTGTACAATGATATTATTATATTTCTTTATTTTAGTTTGGTAGACTTTTTTAACACATCTAGAATTTCTGGTACTTTTTCGTTGAAATTTCTGAGTAATGAAGAGAATTAACAGAATAAACCCGAAACAATTATGGGAAACATCTATATGTAGTAAAGAAACCATCTCGCAGAACAAGCGTGAATCAGAGAAAAAATGAAGCGAACTATTAATAGATAGTAGTTTGCATGACACTGATAAATATGTTAACTTACTAAAGGAAGCTTTCTTCGTGACTGAAGTATCTTCACTGGAGGAGGACATTTCATTCAAATATCCTCTAAGAGCTGCCTGCGCCTTTCCGAAATCATGGAAATCATCATATCTCAACCCGACATACGGTCTACACAGCTCATAGTTAGGTTCCGAACAATTGCTGATCAACATCGTTATTCGCGAATTTGTCTCATCTTCACATCCAGGTGCTGGCCACCAACAGACATTATTCTCTCCTCGACCCAACTTCTCCCCAACATTTTCTTTGACCCAGCTTGAAGGTACAACGAACATGGACTTATCAACTTTGAAGTAGAAAACTGTCCATTTTTTGTAAAAGCAGCGAAGAAAATAAGAGATGATATATTTTTAGCTTTATATCTTTTCTATTCTAAATAAAGATAACTCCAAATTCCATAAAAAAATTCGACGCGCGACCACAAAAGAAAAGGATGAATTATAATTTATAATAATCTCAGTATTTCACCGGTCTCGCCAATTCAGCTGTACACACATAGCCTACTAGAATGAATAAATATATTAATAGAAAATAAACTCATCACACATGGAAAAAAGTGAAAATATCTGCAGGTCACATTATCTTCAGACACAAAACTTGCATTTTCATAATTCGTCACCTTCTTCTTCTTCCGTTTCGACTTCCTCGGTGAACTTGCGTTGTCTTTGTTCATCCTCTTCGTCTTTGTTCTTATAGATCTGAAAAGTATTCCTGATTTGCATTGAATAACCACTATCAACATAACAAGTATTTTCTTCTACTCACATTTCTGAATAATAACTTCACCGAAATAAGATCTCAATATGAAGCTGTTTAATCTTTTTACTGTCGGCCTATTGTGTAACAAGCATCTGATTTGGAAACTTCGAAATTTATAGCAAGATTTGAAAATGAGAAGAATCATAAAAAAATCAGCTTAGTTCAATACTATTAAGCGAAACTGTATATCTTGCATCTTGACAATGTGCCAATCAAAGAGAGACTTCTTCATCATGCAGTGATGACAGAAACACAGATTTATCCTTAACCAAATCTGGAGAATCCATTCCTGGCATATCTTGTAGAGGTATTTGAATACCTCTCCTGAGCTTCGTGACTTCACTTTCATCAACGTAAATATATCGCCATGACTTTAAGTGGACAACATAACAACCTATGTCAAAAGAATCGATTAGATCTGTGAACATTTGCTCTAATCTGAGATATTCTATCATTTTTATCTTGCTTCCATCGTAAGATATTGACTGGAAACATCGATGAGTAACTTTGTCGATATATACATTGTTAGGCGGTACAAAGTAAATCCGGCTATCGGATCTAACAATTTCCTTCAATTTTTCGACACTTTGGCGACGTTGTATTCCTTTGATCATGCTAACATGAGCGTTATGTGAAAATGTAGATTGACATGCGCATTATACGTCATGAAGGCATCATCGTTTATTTCACTGAATCCATTAACTACATCTTCTAACAATTTCCTCTGCTTGCGCTGGGAGACAGCAGCTGAACTTGGATCAGTCATCAGGCAGCATACACCTGAATAGGTCATGAAGTTTTGATACTGTTCCTTCGAAGCCATCAAATCCTTGAAAAGTATTTCCCCCGTGTACAGCAGTATTTGTCTCAATTCACTGTACTTGTAGTAATTCAATTCGTCAGTGCTGCGTACCCTACGACCGAAAAAATTTGGTGTACAAGTATTGACATACCTAATTCGATTGTCTAAAATAACTACTTTTGAAGGAGCCATCCGCACCAAATACTTTGAGTTACCACTCTTCTTAAGACCTCTTAATATCCAAAGTAATAACTTTTTCATGGTACCTCCACCCTGGTGCATAAAATCGGGAGGAAATGATTGTATCATATCTATGGGGAGTGACTCAACAGAGCAAGTACCATCGATATTATGATGAAGTTTTTGAGATCGATCCCGGAAGTTATCATCAGTTCTTGGAATACATCCATTGGTACCTATAAAAACAGTTCGTTTGCCGTCATGAGTGCCTGCCTTCATGCACATGTCACATCCATACGTGGCACTGAGCTGCTTAACATTCTTTATCATAGCGCGTGCTGGTGCGTCCGCTACGCATGCTTTCATGCGTATTCCGAATACTTTCCCTTCAATTTGAATTCCAGATAACATAAGTGATTTCAGTTCTGAAAGAAATTCGTTCGTGAAGTCTAAATTGATTGGTTTTCCTTTACCAAGTGTGATGGAAACTTCAAAGGCGATACGTGGGAGAATGTTTGAAATGTAACATAAAATTGGCCAGCTTGTCAATCGCTCACTGTTGTAAATCTGCAGTCCGTCTAAATTCCACACTATATCTAATGAGTCTAAACAATCTGTATCTTTTTTGGAAATCTTAATAAGTAAAATTTCAATTGCTTTTCTAGTCCAAAGTAGTAGTAAGAATGACCAGAGATTTCTCTAATATCCTTTTTCACTGAATGTCTGGATGTGTGCAATAAACCTTTGTACGATTTAGGTAAATCTGTGGAGATGACGTCTTTGTGATTATTCAATATTTCAAGTAAAGCATCTGTCTGGGTTGTCGGTAGGTTGCTACTTTGCACGAAACGCGCAAGGTCCTCCCAAGCAAAGTGACGAACTGCTTCCAACATCTTCTACTTCGCTCATTTCGGAATCCTCCTCTTTACTCAGTTGGACTTCAGCAGAATCAATCATATCAATGAGAAACCCTTCATCGCTGTCTAAGTTTGATTTCCTATCGTCGTATAATGGAGAAAATTCATCTCCCTCTTCTTCTGAAGAGGAATGCTCGCATTTCAGGAACTGATCACTATCCACTTGAAGTCTTTGATTTCTATACCTTTTCCTATTTTCCCTCTTCCATGTCTTATTATACAATTTACGTTTCTGCTTCCTCTCTTGTAATGAAGGGGGCAATTTGACTAACTCTGTCAGATCTTCCAAAGAACTGTCACTATCGGCTATCAGTGGCGTGCGGTCAATAGATGTGGTGCATGCGGCGAATGCCTCACTTATATTCTGAAAATTAACCATTTTTATCCTTCCCAAGATTGAGGACAGTTTGGGCTCAGAATATCGCATAAAATCCAATAGAAAGTCATTTCATTGAGGGAGATGACATCTAAAGAGCTTTAACAACGGCGAGTTATCGCCGCATTCACTGGTGCTATCTTTTTACATTGACCAACTCGCAGTCTGTGCACGCTGTCTTATCGTACAGCTCCTATACAAAAGCCTGTGAAATTATATAGTGGCTACATTCGGCGAAATTGTCGCATCGCTCACTTTAGGGAAAATGATACAGATAGACTAGATCTCATCAGACTGACTTGTGTGCATGTGTATGCATTGCATGAGCCAGTCCGATGTGTTATATATTGGTCATCCATCACCAGAAAAGAACAAAACGTTGTCTGATGTACAATGTAGAACTGTCTTGGACATTTTATGCTATCAATTTGTTTACCGATCTGGCAGAATATTTGCCGAAAAAATGTTGTTGAAGCTGGGCGACCGATGCCCAAATTGAAGTTCAAATGAAGGCCGAAGCGCTGAAAGACGAAAAGGCGTACATTCGTCGATACGACGATTTTTCCATGGTGGTTTTGAAACCCAAGTCTAAATTTCCATTGAGAAAACTTCACTTGTAACCTTCGAATGATGTAGGAAGGCTTTTCTATCATAATGTCATTTGATGACTTCGTTAAAAAGTCAAGGAGGATGGATTTAAATTTTAGATAATTTCGTGAATATTCGCGTTACGTGTTAGCGCCATTTTCAATATCGAATATGATACATGCCATAGCGTACAAGGACAATGTCTAACTTTGAACGCATGGGCGTTTAGAAAATATCAAATTCTGATTCTGCACATCGCATGCCTATCGATAAGTAGCACCGCACGCAACTGTCGGCCATGTAGGTAAAAAAAGATTTACTCGTACAGTTGAAGAGATGTCAACAATTTCTTGGATCTGTTCTTGCCGGCAAATTCTTGGCAGGCTGTTCGATGAAATTTCGTCCGTATTTTCGATAATTGAATGAGGCAAAGATACAAAGTAACTGAAAGTGAAACACATAACATAAGTTACACGGAAATACTTTTGTGCTAGAGGCCTACATTGGTGTACGATGGTTCATAAAAATGTGGTTATGAGATTGTATACACTTCACAGCATAGTATCACTTGAATCTCACACATCAAATTATGGACACTTGCAGATTCTGATTTATACTTTTGTTCGCCAATACTACATTAATTGGCGACGTTGATACGGCAGGCTTTTACGCCATCAAGCGGTGCAAATGTTAATTCATGACCTTTACTCACATTTTGAAGACAATGACCATGAACTGTGTATCGTCCTCAATCAAGAATTGCAGCTTGTGCATGCAGATTGCACAGGCCAACGCGTCTGTGCCATTCACCAAGGTGTCGTTTTATCTCACTCTTTGACTTGGCCAAGTACAACTATCGGACCAGATAGAATTTGGAGAAGACCGGAAAAATCGAGATTAGTAAGTGCGACCCCGACCCCCCCCCCCCACACACACACAGCCCACTGCCTGCACAGATCATGAGTGTGATTGTTGGAGGTCCACAGCTGCGTTTCAATTCATCGCTGCGATTTTGAAGCGGAGGACTGACTAAAACTGTGCATGGTAAGAAATCAAATAAAAATTAAGACTTAGGAGTGATTGCTGCTTATTATACATTTGTGTATTATTGGTTATCATTTCTGAGTATGCATCGAAAGTCCCGCAGACACGGATAGCACTGCGCTACTGATAATCATCCAACATTCACTAATAATATGCAATATCCATACTTTATAAAGTCTGAATCTGTGGTGTTTACTACTGTGGTGTTGGCTACGTACTACTTAAACTTAGGAGTATGTGCATGATACGCCTCTGAAAAATTCTAGAAAGAAAATAGCTTCCACAGATCGACACTGAAAGCTGTCCATTTAAAATTAGTTTAATGCAATGGATGCATTCACAGGTAGGCCTACAGATTTGTTTTCACTTGTGATTTCGGTCAATTTAAAACGTGTACCGTAATTTTCGGCCTATAAGGCGCATCCGTGCATAAGGCGCACGAGCCGATGTTTAGGCAATTTCATGTTTTGACAACAGATAAGGAACACTTCGCGGATAGGGCGCACATGTATGCCGATACTTTCAGATATTATCTAGTAGGAAACAATGATTGAAGCTGATTTCACCGATGGAAGTAATACCGATAGTTCATAAAAACTGAAGACTATGCTATAATAATGGTGTAATTACAAAGGATTATGATCGACATGATAACCCAAGAAATATTCCAATAACGAAATGTTCAGCTAAGCAAAATCAACAAAATCTGGCATGCCACTAGTTTTTGAATCACCTAACTTTCGAAAATTCGGAGAAGTAGGAGTCCTCGGTTTCTGAAATGAATGTTTGATTTAGCTGCAGGCATGAAGCTTCACTGTTCACTTGAACATTCACTTCGGTATCTGAATCAGTGCTCGTTTCAGAGTCCCAATCAATTTCCGCTTCCGAGTCAGAATCAATATTGGTTTTGGCTACTGAATGAAGGATCGCTTCAATGTCGGAATCAATGTTCGTGTCGGAATATAAGTCAAATATCGAATCGCTTGAATCTCTCGAAGAAAATAACACCCCTATCGCTTCCTTGAAGCCTCTTCGAATGACCTTTTCTGGCATGCACTTCCCCCCAGGATATTTTGAAATGAATGTCTGTCAATCTCACAGTTAACTAAAAAAATCTAATTTGACCTTAGATAGGGCGCACTCCGCAGATAAGGCGCATTGGTTGTTTCCGAGTAAAAAAAGTCGCACCTTATAGGCCGGAAAATACGGTACCTCGGAAGACAGGCCATGAGCCACGTGCTAAAACTGATCACGAGCTAAGACCATCTCAAACAGTGTGGATACAACTAGGAAGTGGTAGAACTCCGAAATATTAATGGAGTGCTTGAGATGAGGTATTTCGAAGACATGTTGCAATTCGTGAAAAGATGGTGTTGCATGTACCTTTCGTTGAACAAATACAAGTAAGCCTAGGTAGGCGTATGCAATTTTATGAGCATACTTCCTAATTGCGATCCATCAGAATAGCAATTTAAATGATGCCAATCGGCACATATACATTATGTGTGACAGGCCTTACGTTAATGCATCATATCCGCCAAATGTTTTTCATTATACATAGTTTTATACATTACATGTATACATAGCCTATTGTAGAAGTAGTCATCAGTAAATTATCAGGTGGAATAAGTAAATTATCAGTTGTTGATGCAAATCAGTATCTCGAGTTGCATGCAGATAATGCATGTGAAAACACTGCAGGCAGTAATTAATATCTGCATTTAGTCAAACACACATCAGCTGATAATTCACCAAACTAAGGTTGCCATCAAAAAGATCCAACGAATTAATATATACGGAATTTCATCGGTGTTAATGTTAGCCTCATATCAATTTTCACGAAAAAATTTTTATAATGAAACAAGAGTAGATGGCTGAACTGAACGTGTTGCACCAGGGTTGCAGGGTTCCATCGTGGGGATATTTTTGTAACCTGATTTTTCAAAACTGGATTCTGCCGCAACTCTCGAAGTGGATGTTGGAAATTCTGTTTGTCTGCAGTATACAATATGTTCGAAATTCTTCAACCGCTGTAGTGCAAACTTTTCTCTACACGTTGAGGTTCGCCTACGATCGATCAACGAGCACTAAACGAACGTTCGGAAATTTGCGATCTACGCGATCCCTCGCGAGCGTTCGCTCAATGCTCGACGAACGTTCGTCAACGTTCGTGATAAATTTTCTAAAGTCACAAATTCACGCGAACTTTGCGAACGCTTGTCGAACGCTCGCGAACGTTCGGCTCTGGCGGGGAAGATAAGGAACCGGATAGAAATCGGCAGATGCGCAGCTTCGTGGTAGGCTTATTTCATTCTGTGAAAGTCTCATTTTCGGCATCGTTCCTAGCAGAATATCGTTCGGTCTGTTTGACTATTTCTGTGCAACTAGTGATCTTTGAACTCGTGCGATCAGGCCATAGAAATGGATTAGGCCTATTCATGTATTCGACCGCTCTGTGTCACTCAAAAGGAAGTAACACTGAAATCGATGACACACCACCCGGTCATAATGGAATGGCAAAAAGAATGTTTAGGCTCACATAATAGGGTCCAGTAGTTGAAATGATTCCGAGTTTTATTTAAGTAAACCTTTTTCAGAGAATTGTCGTGAGGCATGCACTTCCACTCTTCTATAATAAAATTGTCAATTCGAAGATGAAGCAAAACAAAAAATCCTTATAACGTTATGTTTCTGGCAACTTCTTCAAAAGATTACAAAACCAATTATTGCAAGGGTAGAATTCTTTAACCCACTGCGTAAATAACTATGCTTGTCCTTCCTGATGCTCTACTGACTTTCTGTTGATTGTATTTAGCTTTTTTGTCCCTTAAGAAGCGTGAATACACGAAACGTCGGTCCTGTAAGCCTACATAGTTTTTATTACAATTTCATAGCCAATAAATTCTTTAAGAAGATACCTCAACGTACTTTTGGTTCATCATGAAGAATCGTCCGTTTGCGACAATCGTATTCATTAAATACAGTGTGAATTCCAAAAACAATAATTAGTATTATAATATATATAGTCGCTATTTATAGTACTTTATTATAGTAGTTCTATATTAGTATTACAGTATTATAGAACAAAGATAATAGTATTATTAGTTCTCCAACGTTAACAAAATGTTGCCATTAGTTCAGGCCTTCCGGCCAAAATACAAATTTTTCTAGGCTTTTAGGTTTTCAAAAATCTCTCGAAATCTGCACGAGCGAGATCAAACAAAAATGGGCGACATTAATTTGGGACTGCACAAAATGATAAGCATCATCAGCAAAGCTATAGCGAAGGATATAAGCCTAATATAATCCATAAAGACTGGAAACAAATGGAATAAGATGAAAAGCAAGTAGGCCTATACATGTAGTCTACCAACTACGTTCACTGCAGGTACTATAGTACTGTTCCAAATCGGAATTCCCAGCTAACACGTACACATGTAAATACAAATCAACTTGATGCACCACATTATCCCGAAGAAGGATTCTTCAGATTCCCTCACCGATATGCCCTCAAGCACAGTCTATTAATCAGGACTTCCGACTTTGATGCTCAGAGAAATTGATGAACCAGTCGCTGCAGTGTCGATTTTATCCTTCTAGATGAATTTTGATAACTATGAAGCAATGGGAAAAATTCTCTTAACAAATTATACCTTGGTGTAAATAACGAATCATTTTTAAGAGATGAAAGAAGAAATAGAGACGGGCTGATGATACCGCAGTACATGAAAAAGTACATGCATAGGCTATACCCTCATTCAGGATAAAATTCAAACCGCAAGCCATATCCTTTATTATAACAATGATATGAGACAAGTCATTGCTCAAAATGATGTATCTTTCAACACGACCGAATTCCAATTTCGACCGAAAGTCTGAGTGCTTTATTGTCTTAGAGTATGAAAGCACTCTATTTGATTTAAAGCATATTTACCATTTGAAAGCAGTGCTATATTTTCTCTTACAAAATATAACACCGGTGAGGAAAATAAAGTTCAGTTATCCTAGATCCACATTTGTCTCAAGTTAAATGATGTACATCTGTGATTTACACAACTCTAATTTCACAGTCCTATATTTCAAGCATTGCACCATTTCTATTCAATACTCTTCTCTTGGTGTCTGCTTTTGGATTTGTAATCAAATTATGTGTTACTCTGAGAGGTAGGCATATACACTAATTTGCGCTATGCTTTCGACAGCAAAATGCAGCTTCAAAATCTGTTTCACGGCAGGCCTATGTGAAATGGAGAATATTCTTTTCAAGAACTCTACCTAAAATGCTGCCTCGTTCCTATGCCGCTATCTAGTTAACTGCTTCTTGACAAGCATCCTTCCTTTCGGCTCATATTTCTCTACAACCAAGTTTGTGTACATGCGCATCAGGCTAATTGTATTACTTAAATCGATGAATTAATTTATAGATTATTTGCTGGTGTTAACGATGACTTTACTGTGTTTTGTAAGTTCACTGCTATATAGCCGTTTTTCATTTGAAGCAAAATATAAAATTATAGTAGAACTTTGTATGAAGTTATTTTCTTGTCCATTCCTGCAAATGCGAATACATGTACCTATTTAACACTATGCACAAGGCTTATATTCGTAGCAGTAGGATGTTGCCAATTTTATGTTGCATTTAAATTCCAATGAACAAACAGGCGAAACATGCCCATACACGCTTTCCAAAAGTTATATGTAATTGAAGCAACTGCAAAAACGTTAATTGTGGTAAACGCCATTATAGAAATGACACTATTTTATAGCATGCAGCTACTTTGCTTTAGGGGGCTGGAAATGGACTTTCAATTAACATATTGTTGAAATTTTGTTTCATAGGCATTAGAATGATGAGGTGGACCGGGGCAACCTGTTAACAAAGTGACCTTGTAGAGAAGAATGTCGAATAAAAGCACCTTAATTGACAGAGATGTCCCTTAGCTTTGTTAAAGTTAAGGATATGAAATGGAAAATTTTCTGGTAATTTTTCCGGAAAAATTGCCGGGAAAATATAATATTTTTCCACTTGTAATTTTTCCGTTCAATTTCTGTATTTTGCTGAATCACTTCATTAGTAATTTGAAAAAGATAGAATAACAACATTGCGGTTTGTATCATACGACTGCATATGACAGCCATAGCTTCAAAGGAAGAGAAATTTGCTATCATAATAGAGAGCATAATAATGTGTTTATCTGTGAAGTTTAACTAAACGTTTTTGCTTTAATAGTAGCCCTAAATTTTGTAAAATGTTGTAATGGTAAATTAAATATTTCAACTTTCATTATCATGAATCATTCTTATTAATTATAAGATTTATAACCGTATAAAAGCGTGAGCCGTCACGCTGTGTAGCCTACTATTTCATTAATGTTGTAGCCTACTATGAATCCTCAATGTTGTACTTCTCGAGAATGTCATCTGAAAATATAAACTCTCAGAACAAGGCCTAAACCTAAATATTGAATGAGAGCGTGCTGCATTATCAGGGTCGAATGAAATAGGCCTAAATACATGTTTAATAATAATTGCTTACTATATTTATTTTTTTGCAATGATAGCTGTTTCATGTATTTGAAACATACAGCTCTAACAGCTCTTTCGAAAATTGAATAACTAAAATAATAACTCTTTCGAACTATTGAAGCGATTGACTTCGTCTATGAAAAACGGATGAATCAGAGAATTAGGATCATTTCGTCTATTCATTTAACTAAAAATTCTCAATACGAGATGATGAAGCGCAATCTTAGGTTGCAAAACTAATTGCGCATTGCCATTTCTGATCCACGATGTTGCCGTGAAGTACGGATCCACCACAATGGTGGAATACTTTTTGTGGCCACAGAGTGTTAGCGCCAGTCGCTAAACAACTTCTCAGTCTTCCAGCATCTGTGGCTTGTGTAGAGAGATCCAACAAAGAATATGGCATGCAAAAGACGAAAAAAAGAAATCGCCTCACAAATGATCGCTCTGCAAAACTTACAAAAGTGAGTTACAGTATCAAGGTGAGGCATTTTGCTAATAAACGTAATAACACCAGGCCCTGACAGTTCCCGATCTTATTGAAGTCGGCACTGAACCAGCAATTGTGGATGCTGACGATACAACAAATAAGGAAGATGATGAAGAGTAAGTTGTTGAATTTGACCAAGATGTCGGAAGCTGCAGTGAAGAGGATGACAATGACAATGCGGAAATGGTGGAAGAAACAATTGAAGTTGGTAATTGGATCTGTGTAGAGTACATGATACGAAATCAACGCAGTCGCCGAGGAGTAGTACGGTTATATTACGGCTGCGTTCAATTTATTGAAGGTGACCAAATCACTGTTAAATTTCTAAAAAAGATAAGAGACATATACATGTAAATATATATTCGTATGATAGCCTAGATTTAACACACAGTACCTTAGCTTTGTCTAGTACAATCTGGACAAACTGGCATTATGAATATCCTACTGGCCATATAAAATTGAATTATCAT
Source organism: Prostheceraeus crozeri (assembly GCA_907163375.1). Classification (NCBI taxonomy): domain Eukaryota; kingdom Metazoa; phylum Platyhelminthes; order Polycladida; family Euryleptidae; genus Prostheceraeus; species Prostheceraeus crozeri. Next base: position 190,139 of record CAJQUW010000835.1, read on the forward strand.
CGTAATTGATCTGCCTTTAAATGATTATAACAATTTGAAGGCAAATCAATTCATTTACTATAATTTAATTTAAATTGGCTTACTTTGAATAGCTGTCTTTCATGAATGAACGTAGTAAACTCAGCTCATATTGTATCCGCATGTAGAATTAGGTACGTACAGACTTAGGAAAAATAACAGTGAATAAAATAGAAGATATTTTCAACAAACAATTCTTTAGGTCTACGAGATTGTTTATTCACTAAATAATATGATCTGATAATATGATAGATAGATAAATATAATAGATAATATGATATATAATATGTTTTTAATGAAATCCTCACAAAAATTATGTAATTATTATTCGTATAAATCCCAGAACATTTGTTAAATGTTCATATTATATCGTGTTCTTCGATATTTGTTTCACTTTCAGATTCTCGTGAGTAGCTATCAATTTCCGGAAGTGGAGGAAATCGACATAGTAAACCGTGCTGTCTGCACACGCGTCAAGGAGCCGGAGCTGGCCTCTGGCTCTACCAGGAGGAGAACTATCTATGTATTCTGCGAGTTAGAGTTTGAATCCTTATTGAAAAAGGTAGCAAAAAAGACATAACCTCAAGCACAGTGAAAGGCTTCATATGGTATTGTTTTTCTTTATTGAAGATTTGTAAGAGTATATAATTTTGTTATCCAACTTTGTTAGCCTCCAATTGTTAGACTACTGATTTTTTTGTTTTAATCAAGAAATAGAGATTTTTGTAATTAGGTGATGAGTTAAAGTATAGGCCTTAATATTCAATTCATAGCACTATTTGTAAACTGCAGATAAAATCTATGTTTTTCGTAGTGAGTAGTTCGGCATTTATTTGCTTTTTTGCTCACGTTATTACTGTATGCGTATCAATTCATCATCTCAAACTAAAGGGTCATTTTCACAGTTTTTTGCTTGAGGTTCATGTGTGCTCTTAAGATTGCAGGTTTATCAATTTTTCATGATTTCTATTGATTTTAGATGTAGAGAATTTTGCTATTGGAATGCTATTGTACAAAATTCGCAAGCGTGACGCGGCAAAATTCTTTCCCTGAGGAAGCGTTTTTTCAAGGTGATAAATAAATGGCGATTGGATTCGCGCACGAGTCGACACTGAGAATTAGGCCTAGCTTTAAATGTCACACTTGTGATTACAGAACATTTAAGAGATCGTATGAGACTTGGCAGTTTTACTACCCGTTTGTTTATTTTCTGCACCCAGAAACTATACAAATATTTTCATATTTTGTAGACCATTGAATATTGATACTTTGCGAACTTCTGCCAAATTATGGTTACATTATTGTGTAAATGGTTATCATTTGATCCAGATGAATAATTCTAGGATTTGTATGGCAACTTGCCCTGAACATGTTGACGCAGTTTTCATTTTCTGTTTTTACTGCCTTTGTGCAAAATTTCTGCATGTCGCTAAGTGACGACTAAAAATTGCTGAGAGTTATTTGCCAAATCTGTCTAGTGCTCTATCATCAGTGTCTAACATATATTGGAAAAAAATAATTTCTCGATTTAATATGATGCATTTATGCAAGACAGGCGGTCACCCTACTATATAGTCATGGAATTCGGCACCTTGAAATTTACCGACTTCAATTAGATTATGGTAGCCTATTTATTGACTATCTTGAATAATAAATTTTAAGGGGACCTCGTCAACCAGTCCCTCTGATTCTACCAAGCCATATTTGCATGCAAGCCTAAGCTATATGAAGAGGTAGAGACATTTTATAACTTACTGTGTGATGGTTGATTGCGATTATGAATGCATGATTCTCCCTCAAACTTATTATGCAATCGTGAGTCAAATATTCAATATCTGTCAAAACGTCTGACTTGAGTCAAATAGTCCAACCCGTCAGAATACCGTCGTGAGTCAAAAAGTATGACTTGCGTCACTAACAAAGAAAATCTGGAGTCTCCGAAACCGAAACCGGCGGAAAGTATTGAATGTATGTATTGAATTCATCTCAGCAAAACTCACCTGTACACCAAATTTGGTGAGATGCGAGCGTGCGGTACAAAGTCCATTTGCGTCAAATAGTCTGACTGCGTCAAAATGTCCAACTTGTCGTCATTTTGTGTGACTTGCGTCATCTCCTGACTATAAGGAAGAATTGAAAAATTGTCTTAATCCACAAATCAAAATGTTCTTGGATGAAAAGCAACCGAAAAATCTGACTGAAGCAGCACGATTTGCAGATCAATATGAGCCAGGGTGACCACTTCGTTAAGAGCAAAATGTGGACCAAATTTATATATAATAATGTAAGCAATATCTTGAACGCAATTGCCTTTTTGGTATCCGAGAAACTTCGAAATTCCTTTACCGGGTCAATAAGTGGTCAACAATGTCAATCAATATGTCATAACAATCTTGTTTCAACCAATATCTCCAAATCTAGCATCACATAGTAGTGTACATTCTTTATTTAGAATGAAAACAAATACATTTATTGCTAAATAATGAAATGTAATCAAACTCAATGGATGCGTAAATTTATAGGCTAGTATCTGCTACCTTTGTCCCTAAATGTAGTCACTATCAATCGAAATAAATGCTTAGAAAGAGAACACTCTAACTGATTTCAAAGGCTGAACTATTTAGACATCGAGTCAACTATTTTAAGCGACAAATTGTCCTCTCTTTCCTGAGCAAATTGTTTTTCAGTCTCCAATTTGGCTTTCTTTGCCTGAATTTCCTCGACGGCTTTCTGAACCTCAGATAGTTGCCTTTCCAGCGATTGTAATTCTGTATTAACTACCGAACTTTTTCGCCTTCTATAAACACCCACGGCTCTTTGGAGGCGTTCCCTTTCTTCTTCTGCATGCTTCGTTTCTTTCTTTCGATCCTCTCCCTCAGCTTTATAGGTGGCACACGCCGTTTTCATAAGGCACAACAGTTCTTCCGGTGGTTCATATTTCTCAAATGTTTCACGGTCAAAATAATCGGAGATCAGACGAAGGCAGTCGTAAGTTCTGCATTCCAAATTCGTCTGATATTGGGACTCAGTAAATTTCATTCGTGAAAATCCCGCCTCTACGACCATATTGTGCGGCAAAACAAGCAGAACTGATTCAACTATTTGCGTCAAGTATTCAAACTCAGCTAGCCCATTGGAAGTGTAGACCTCAGCAAGACGGAATGCGAACTCAGTCTTACATCGTAAGGTGGAAAGTTCGTCCACTGCTTTCAAATTATTACACGAAATAAATGCTACCAATCAATTGAACCTACTCAAAGTTGCGTCAGTGAATTCGCTTGAATAACGTGTGACTGTATCGAACCAAGGGTGAACCAAGGAAGTCAGAGAACCGATCAAGTAGTCGCTGCAATTGATCTTCGTTGAAAGAATCCCACAACGTCTTGATTGATTTTAACGCGTCATCAGACAACTGTTCCATGGCTTCATTGACACTTTTGTTGTTAGTAGATATTCTGATGTCTACATTCTTCGACTTGAAAAAAATAGGCTTTCCATTCTCATAGAGTTTGTTGTAATACGACTTTGTGGACAAGGATACAACATGACCTAGTCGCATCAAAAGTTTGCTTATCAGTTGAAGTATCGCTTGAAGGCAATCATAAATGTTCATAGTTGGACCTTGACTGCACTTCACAAAGGCATAAATGGGTGCAACGTGTACAAAGAATTGATCCAGATGAACGAGGAATGAATCCGAGTTAATTACAGTAATCAGTTCGTGGTGGTTGGAAATAGAAACTATCTTCTTGAGTATAGGAAATTGGTGACATATTCCATCCAGTACAGAATACAGAGACAGAAATCTCGTCGGGCAATATTGACTAATTCGTGTGAGCCCTAACATTCTTTCGCACTGATCCAAAATTGAATGCACTTTCGGTTTCTTTTCCAAGAAAGTAGACAACTGTTCGGCAAACGATGATTTCACGAATTTTCTCGTGCCTCGCCTCATCCTTCTGCACCAAGTTTGTTTGATGACAAGCACATCCAGAAATATCGAGGAGATTCGGGCAATGTTCCGCCATGCGTGTAGTGAATCCACTTTTAGAACCCCTCATCGTCTTGCAGTTATCAGTCATGATGTAGATTAATTTCATTGGGTCCAACTGGAAAAATTGCAGTACTTTCATGGTTTCGTTAAACACGGCTTCTGCATCAACAAGTTTAAGCTGGTCGATCGTCAACTTAACCGACGTAGTGAGGAAGCTACTGACATCGAAGTTGACATCCAGTTCACGAGTGCACAAGTAACGTGTCTGTCGAACACGGGAGCTATCGAAGTAAACCACCCAATACTCCAGTCTGACTTTTTTGTGGTACGATGCTTCATCACAATGTAGCCCGAAAAATTTTCCAGCTATTTCCTCCATTAATCGAGAACGCACAAACGGAGCAATAGCATGTATCGTCAGATACTGGGCTTTCGTTCGCCCACAGTTAAGTTTTGTTAATTTTGAGTCAGAAAACATTTTGGAATACAAATCCCTTGTTCTGGAAATACACATGAGTAGATATTAGAAGATCATATCCCGGTTAAAAATCTACACATATATTTATAACTTAGTGTGCAGGATGACTATAACGTCAAAATAAGTCAAAACATTCGAACAAAACCATCACACAATAAACCAATGAACATCTGCATAACAATAGAAACAATAACAATTGCGCCAACAAAGAACCTTTTGTCAAAAAATAAACTCTAGATCAGCAGCGGGCAACTAAATTGCGATAGTGGGCCAATGTGAGTGCTCCGCGGCGAGATGGCTCGCGGGTCTTCCTCAAGCGTATCAGCGGTTCATTAACTATAAAACGTATACAGTTATAAACTAATGTCTTTGCCGACACTTCCTTTTATAGGCTACTTCATATTTGCCAAGTGTAGGCCTACAACAGGTGCCGTTTACATAAGCGTATAGTGGTTCTTACTTGACCATATTAGACCATATAATTGTAGGTCATCTTAGTATGCAGTCACCTGTTATACAGCTCATATTTTATATAAATCGGTCCACTTTAGATTTATGAAATAGTCGCGGGTCACTCAATACGGGCCGCGGGCCGCTATATGTCGGCTACCCCGTGAGTAGTAAGAAAACGGCGAACACCAGATAGCGCAAGATGGCCGCCATCGCTGACTCCCCCCCTCTGGAACGGCAGAGTGTCGTGGTCGGCCGCCGTGGTGCTTCGTGTCTGAGTCCCCCCCCTCTGGAACGATAGAGTGTCGTGGTGGACTTGGGCGACCGCCAGGATTAGTGTTGAGGCTATAGTGTGTGATGTTTTTGGTGCAATCTGCTGAATGTTGGGTTGTAAAATGGGTTGTTTCGAGTGGAAGGAGTGGTCGGATGAGAAAACGGAGGTCGGATTCGTGTTCAGCGTGAAATTCTGCATCGGTAGGGTGAGTTTCAAGTCGATCGGAGAGAAAAAATTTTTCTTCAAAATTTTAACAGAGTTAGAATTTGGGATGTTTTGGTGTGTAGCGCCCAAACGAAGCATCGGATGAGAAAACGGAGGCCAGATTCGGAATCTACGTGAAATTTTGGGTTAGGAAGGATCTTTCCAGCGAAATCGGAGAGAAAAAATTTTCGGCTGACGTCCCCCCCCCTCTGGACAGCTTGCTTCGATTTTGGCTTCTAGTGGACGGATTTTGTCGTGCGATAGCTCGTTTGAAAGCTAAGAGTGAGACAAATTCAGTGAAAGAATCGGCTTGTTCCTATCTGTCTTCGTTCAAAAGTTAGAGCGGTTACAAGATTTTAGGTCGGAGCTCGCTTACCTGAAAAAATCCTAAGTGTCAGAGTGACTTTGTATGGGTAAAATTTTGAAAATTTTCCAAAGTGTGGAATTTCGACCTGGGACCGTCACCAAAACATTTTTCATCAAATTCTGAAATTTCGCTGACGTCCCCCCCCTCTGGACAGCTTGCTTCGATTTTGGCTTCTAGTGGACGGATTTTGTCGTGCGATAGCTCGATTGAAAGCTAAGAGTGAGACAAATTCCGTGAAAGAATCGGCTTGTTCCTATCTGTCTTCGTTTAGATGTGAGACGCCATTTAAGATTTTAGGTCGGAGCTCGCTTACCTGAAAAAATCCTAAGTGTCAGAGTGACTTTGTATGGGTAAAATTTTGACAAATTTCCAAAGTGTGGAATTTCGACCTGGGACCGTCACCAAAACATTTTTCATCAAATTCTGAAATTTCGCTGACGTCCCCCCCCCTCTGGACAGCTTGCTTCGATTTTGGCTTCTAGTGGACGGATTTTGTCGTGCGATAGCTCGATTGAAAGCTAAGAGTGAGACAAATTCCGTGAAAGAATCGGCTTGTTCCTATCTGTCTTCGTTTAGATGTGAGACGCCATTTAAGATTTTGGGACATTGGCGAAAAACGACAGAGTTAGAATTTGGGACGTTTTGGGCTGTAGCTTCAAAACGAAGCATCGGATGGGAAAACGGATTTCAGATTTGGAATCAGCGTGATGTTATTGTCCAATGAGGATCATCATCCAATGAGAATCAAGCATTTCTTTATAAATAGCGAGCCTTCCACAGTGAGAATCATTCCATCGTTGAATCACACGAGTGACGGACGCACATTTTCTCTCTCTCTCTAGTTCCCTGTTCTATTATCCAACTAAAATGGTAAGTCGCTACTTCCCTCCCTCTCCTCCCTTGAACGTAAACTTAATACAATCTTTTTTCATTTTCAGGCATCTACTCCATCTGCTGCACTAGTAGGACAAAATGGCGGTCAAACGTTACAAGGTTCGCTACGGTCAGATCATCTACAACTGAGGCCAGTGGAAGAAACATCCAAGGTACATAATCCTACACCGCTACAGCGTAAATTTAAACAAGCCTTGCGTTATGATGATCATAGCGTAGTACTCCAAACGGGAATGCTCCCTTCCACGGATGTCAAGATAATGCACAATCAGTATGGGGACTACATACTGATCCCCGTGAGTCCGTACATTCGCCACCAACTTGATATTATTGAGGAGTACGTGACATTAAATATGGACATTCCTACTCCTCTTGCTCAAGAGTGGAAGGCGAGAGATGACAAGGATACTCCCTATAGAAAGATTTGGGATGGTAATCACATTTGCCTACCGGTATCACATTGGTGTACTTACTATAAGAAGGATGGAGATCATTCAATACCCATCAGATGTGATGAGCTCGGAGAAGGTACTTGGGATATCCTTTTCAAAGTGAATGGGCTATATTATGGTCGACACAAGGATAATAAAATAGCCTCTCTCTCCATGCATATGGAATCCATCCTATATATTCCGAAACCACCCAACGTGGACGACATAATTGATCAAATCCTTAACATCAGTGGTACGAAGCGCAAGTCGGAGAAGAATGCTACATCAAAACGCAAATCAAAGAAGGAGAATTACTAGTCCTTTCCTAACTCTACCCTATGACAATTCGCTTATGTGCTTTGAGTGTCGTAGACGTGGTCTTATTAGATACATTTTACTTCTTCGTTGCCATCATATCATTTGTGTATTTTGTCGTGAAAAGCATCGATGTAATTCTTCATTTTGTAATATGTTATAGAACGCTTCCTTAGATGTGTAAATTTCCGTTTTAGGCTTCTATCATCATTTTTATGGATTGTGAGGGTGAACCTGTACAGGAGCTCAGTGCTATTGCTATGAACAATTGGACATATCAGATTGTTAGTGTCTATCATCAACATGCCAACTGTGATCCCAATGTTGATCAATAGGCGAGAAAACACATTCATGGACTTAATCTGAAATATTTGCAAGACTATGGCTTTTCTTGTGAGAGTGCTCTTCTTATTGACTTTAAACGATGGTTAGCTGCTTTCAATGTTATACGCATCTTTTGTAATAATCCTGGTAAGGAGAGGAAAGTATTTCCCAATCTAATCATTGATGATATTTTGCTCCCGCCTTGGGATAGTAGAGTGAATCAACATTATCATGAAGTCACGAAACGTTTTAAGGATTTGTGTGTTCCTATCTTGTCTATTCGTTGTAGTAGCTACGTTCATAACCAATGCTTCTTTCCTCCTTACCTCAACACTGCCAAAGTCCTGTATGATTATCATTGCTCGCTGTATGATAGTTATCAGCTGTATCTATTTTATCTCTTTCAAACCATTGATTTATAATGCATGCTTGTTACCGTTATTCAATAAATGTTACTATGAGAAGAGTTGTTGTTTTCATGCAATGGATGGGTTAGTTAAAGGGCGATTATGTCTTTCTCAAACGACTGCGGAACATTACGTTTTCATAGGCAAAGTTTAAAAGGAGCTGTTCAAGATTATGTGATAAATTTTCATAAAGATGAGACCGACATCGAAGCAGTGGTCGATGATGCTAGCACTCTATTTCTAGAGTTAATGAATACATTCTCTGATAGCATTATCATGGCGCGATTAGTTGCGAAAATTAAGTTAAGTCATTTTGGAAAGGAAGAGGTGGAAAGTCGCTCTTTCCATTTTGCTTCTTATTCAATGGAAGTGGTAGATCACCCCGAAGAATTTTTTAAAAGACATATGATAAAAATTGCTGAACGTCTTAACGCATTTAACCATCATGGTAGCAGTCTAGTGATTGAAGCGATTTCAGATATTCACATTCAACTTTCCATAAAGAAAAATTGAAAATGCAGTGGTACTTGATTGTAGCACAACTGGTTTTCGAGCTATGTCTGCTCACTCTCGAAGTATATTCCTTCTGTACATGCGTCTATTATTTAGAAAAGGCTAGCAAATTCATATCTTCAAAAAGACTTGCTATAGACATCAGTAACGGTGAAACTATGTGTTGCGATGTATGTAAGCGAAAGGATGGAAATGAAAAGCGCATCTTCAAGAGATGTAAGCATGCTTTTTGTCAACGCTGTTTCATACGTAATTGCATTCAACTTTGCCAATGTAACCACTGTGACATTGCTCATTTCGAGTGTCACTTATGTCGCAATAGTTAGTACCTATGCAAATGTGGTAAAGATAGGTTTTAGCAAAGACTAACACGGAAAATGGCGAAACGTAAAATGACGAAACGTAAAAGTCAAAAGTTTTCTTCAGCCATTCAAGCTCTCCGACGAATGAAAGCAAATCAGCGATACAATGCTATACGACATGCTAACGATAAATTCATTTGTGAAATTATTTCTCATGTGAGGAAGTTGAGGACGAAGAAATTAGCGCCAAAACAACGAAAGTTACTTAAGCGATATGCTACGAAATTGCGTTTCATCTCCAATCCTAAAGTCGCCCTTCAAAGAAAGAGGAAAACTCTAACACAAAAGGGCGGTTTCCTTTCAGCAATACTTCCAATGATAGCTCCTGCCGTGGGCAACCTATTGGGAAATATCTTTGGCTCTAAGCGTTAATTATGCAAATGTTGAGTCTCAAAGTAATAAAATGGATTTCAGACTTCAATGTGATAAAGTTCTGACTGTATCAAGTCCATCTCATGCAGGTAAAACTGTTTTCACGCTGAATTTATTGGATAAAAGAAGGGAGTTGTTTAAGGAACCTATCAATCGAGTGATTTGGTGTTATGGTATTTATCAACCGTCGCTGTTTCAGGAATTGCAAAGTCGCAACTTTATTCGACATGAAGGAATTATTCCAGTGGATAAACTTCAGTCTAATGATGTTGTTGTATTGGATGATTTATTAAAAGAAAGTAAGAATTCAAAAGATGTTACAGATATGTTCACTCGCGCAGCACACCATAAAAGGTGTTTTATCATCTATATTACACAAAATTTATTTCCTGATGGAAAAGAAGCTCGTACACGAAACCTGAATACACACTATTATGCTATTTTCAAGAATCCGCGAGATAAAAGTCAATTTGAAATTTTAGCGCGACAAGTTGCACCCAGAGGATCAAAAGCCTTAATTGAAATTTTTCAAGCAGCTACTGAAAAACCATACGGTTACTTATTCATTGACTTTACGCAAGAGTGTCCGGAAGAATTTAGATTTCGAAGTGATATTTTGAAAACTCCCATGATTATCTACAAACTATGAGTTCTTATTCTCGCATGATTGTTATTCCTCAGGATGAATATGTACAATTGACTGCCATGCAGCAAGTAAAGCAACCTCTTGCAAATCAAATGTATAGGAAAGAAATAGATTATCAGCAAAATGTTCACATCAAAGATCCACATCGTGCTGTATTATTACAATCGGAAACTGTTGAGCAATTGAAAAACTTGAAGAATAAGATGCGTGACTCTGTATCGACTGCTACACCTTTAGCATCTCGCGCACATGCCATATCTCTTTTCAATAGTATTGAGCCCCATCTCAATGTAAATGATAGAGGAGAAATCATTACAGATGAAAATAAAGTGATTGATGCTTCACGTTATGAAGACTTGATTCAGTATGCGACACGTAGAAAGCGCCGTCAGGGATATGTTCCACCTGGTTGGTCATACTTTCTTAAACTATTGAAAAAGCATAATGTGCCAAAATTTGCTTTAAATAATGAGACATTGAAAGAACTTGATTCAACAGTGGCTACTACTCCAATGCTTCAGACGATGAAAATGCCAACAAATTGGTTTAAGGCGTCACCTGCTACATCCCCTCCCACACTCACTAAGCAAACAAGAGGAAGAACTCGACGTAGATCTACATCGCCACTAAAACTGGTAAAAGGAAAACGTAAAACAGCTCCTCCTAGGAAATACATGTTCTCAGACTATTAATATGAAGCAGATGTGTTGCTTGCCATGTAATGAGCCGCCAGAGGTGAATGTCGTTGTCACTTGCACTTGCTGCGCCAGCTCTCATAATGAAACCCCTAAGCAATGTGAACACGATCGCAAAACCGCTAAAGCTAAATGCTGCAGTTGTTGTAAATGTAGAAAGGCAAGAAAACAAAAAGATGAGAAGGAGGAAAAAGAGTCAGCCGTCATCGACTGAACGTTTGAAGTCAATCTATTATGATGTAAAACATCCGGCAGGATTTGCATCTATCAAGAAATTATCAAAAGCGAGTGGTCTTCCACAATCACAAGTGAAACGATGGTTAAAGGGTCAGGCTACCTATACACTCCACAAACAAGCGAAAAAGAAGTATCGCACCCGCCATTATATTGTTCATGACATCGATGAACAGTGGCAAGCAGATTTGTGTGATGTTGCCTCCATTTCAAAACATAACTCGGGCAATAATTTTATTTTAACCGTCATTGATATTTTCTCGCGTTATGCGTGGGCTCAACCTTTAAAAACTAAAGAAGGGAAAGGAGTAGCAAAAGCATTCCAAACAATTTTTCGAGAAGGTCGCATTCCAAAAAGAATTCAGAGTGATCAAGGAAAAGAGTTTGAAAATCAGCATGTGACAAGATTATTTGAGAGGCATGACATTGAGTTGTTTAGTGTAAAGAGCGCTTATAAAGCTGCACTCGTTGAACGTTTTAATCGCACATTAAAAAATCGCTTGTGGCGACATTTTACTGCCAACTTCACACAAAATTGGACAAAGGTTCTACAAGATACACTCCATGCTTACAATCACTCTATCCATCGTTCTATTGGAGTCAGACCAGTAGATGTAAATGCTGACAATGTAGATAAAGTGCGCTAATCATTCCAACGTAAACGCACTCATGTGAAAAGTGATGTGAAAATTGGCGATAAAGTTCGTATCTCAAAAGTGAAAAGTGTTTTTGCTAAAGGGTACCTCCCGAATTGGACAGAGGAGGTATTTACAGTATCAAGGATTAATCAAAAAGACTCTCCGACCACCTACAAGTTGAAAGATTACGATAATGAAGAAATTGAGGGTAGCTTTTACCGCGATGAGATTGAGGTAGTCACTGAAAGTGAAACATATTTGGTAGAGAAAATCATTCGATGTAAAAAACGGCAAGGTGAAGAATGGTGTCTTGTTAAATGGGCTGGTTATCCTTCAAGTATGAACTCTTGGATGCGTCGTGCCGACATCTTTCATCTAAGTGATCGACAGTGATTCATGCAAAGTTGTAACTAACAATGTTTAGGGTTTGAGCTATGAATCCAACTGCCTCATTTTATTCACGACCCTCCTATGTAAGTGGCGGAGGACAAATTTACATCGGTGCTCGCCGCCAACGTGGAGGTAGCATACTTGGTGCACTGAAAGCTGTTGTAGCACCTCTCATATCCAATGTCGGTAGATCTTTGAAACGAAATGTTTTAAGTAATGCCGTTGGCTTTGCTGGTGATGTTGCTAGTGATCTTTCCAGAGGTAGAAGTTTTAAGAGCAGTTTGTTGAATCGTGGGAAGGAACGCGGTTTAAAAACATTGAAGCAGACCATTGCTGGTATTACTCAAGGAAAGAAATCACCTAAACGAATGAATAAAGGAAGGAGGAAACATCGCGGAGCTGGTAAGGTGCGATCTTCAGTCAAAAGGCATTCACGCAAACGTCGCAGAGGCTCTAATCATTCATCAGGCGCTAAACGACGACGCTGCTATAACTTCTAATCATGGAGTGTAAAACTTCCGGTTTTTGTTTGTTCGATCAACAAGCCATACAGACAGATATTCTTAGTTCAAGTATTGTAGATTATCATCCTCGAACAGCTGAGAATGCTGGCCCCATTGAATTTGTTATTCCTGGTGGTAGTGATGACTACATAGATTTGAGTTATGCGATGCTTGATTTGAGGTTTAGAATTCAGCAAGCAGATGGAACTGCTATTGACGATGCACATAAAGTTGGACTGAACAATTTACCATTGACTACATTACTTCGTGATGTTTCTCTAACGATTGGAGAGCAGCAGGTGGAAGGTGGTCAAAGCGATTATCCCTATAAATCATATTTCAATCATGTATCACAGTTTCATCCAGCAGCACAAAAAAGTCATATGGAAGCCATGGGATGGTACAGAGATGAAGCAGGAAAATTTGATGTTGAAACAAACAGTGGCTTTGTAAAGCGATCTGCTATGATTAAAGATAGTAGAGTATGTCAGCTATATGGTCCGCTGAATTTAGACTTCTTTAGACAGTCAAAGTTTTTACTCTGTAATACCAGCATGCGACTCAAGCTGACATTGAATAAGCCTGAATTTGCGCTGAATGCATTTGCTAAAGTTGACAATTTTAGAATTCATGTGGAAGATATTGCACTTTACATTCGTCGAGTAGTACCGAATCCAAGTGTCATTAGAGGACATGCTGAAGGTCTTAACCGCCAAAATGCCATTTACCCCGTTCAGCATACAAAGCTTCTCACCTTTACAATTCCGAAAGATCAAAAGAGTTTCATGAAAGATGGCCTCTTTCCATCGGAAGCACCGAAGCTCCTCATGGTGGCAATGGTTGAAAATGATGCATTTAATGGTAATATAAAGAAGAATCCTTTCAATTTTAAACACAATCAGTTAAGTGAAATTGCTTTACGTGTAAATGGTGTGAGTCATCCTGGTCCACCCTACAAACCAGATTTTGCTTCGGATCAATTTATGCGCAGTTATGTTGATTTTATGGATGTCTTTGGCTTTTACAATACGGATGATACCAACGGACTGACTATGAAAGAGTTTAAGAGTGGATATACTATTTATGCATTTGATTTGACTGCGGACAGCGATATTAGTGCACCCTATCGTCAAGCGAACGTGCCTCATAATATTCGTTTGGATTTGACGTTCAAAAGAACACTACCTGAGACGATCAATGTATTAATTTATGCAGTCTTCGATTCAAATATTGAAATTACAAAGTATCGTGACGTGATTCTTCAGTATAATCGTTAATGAGTTGGTTGACTGCTGACGATATTAAGACTAAAGTGCAGCGTAATGCAGACGAAGCGACGTTGAAAGCTTTCGATAATGTCTATTCACTCGATACCTTACCACCTGCAGTAAATCACTATCCCATCTTTATTGTGCTAAACACTCATTCTCAGAATTTAGGCGGTGAGCATTGGAAAGCGATCTTTATTGGAGAAGACCGACGTGGTGAACTATTTGACTCTCTTGCTCAACCTCCAAATATACCAACACAGCAGTGGTTGAGAAAACATACGCGTCAATATCAGCGAAATGAACGCATACTACAACATCCACTTTCATCAACGTGTGGTGCTTTTGTACTGTACTTCATCTTAAAACGTTTACATGTATCTCGATTTGCATCTATTATTCAAAACTTTTCATATAATCCATCCTCTAATGAAAAAATGATTTGTAAGTTCTATCATGATTTGAAATAAAAACATCATGTTGGAAAAAATTGTTTTTTATTTTACAATCCGCTGGGTACGTACATACTCAATGAGATAGTCTAGGATCATATTTGCTTGTACATGAGATTTTAGTCCAGTAATGATCACTTTACTATTATGAAAGATTGCCACATGTACAGGTAACCAACAACTAATGAGAGCTGCAGGAAAAAGTTCGGGTTCATAACACAAATTGTAACTGCTGGTACGAATCTTCAAAAATGATACACTGTCACTCAATTGAGTAGAGATCACCATATTGTCCACAGTCAGATTCGACATCACACACCTCTCCCTCTTCCATATCCGACGTAGTAGTCTTTGTAGCTCTAAGCGCATTGACTGCGCCGATGAATGAGAAAGGGCGCCGAGAATCTGTACAGTCCCATTTGGGAAGAGTTGAAGATTCCGTGAATTGTTCATCTTCACCACTAACATTTGAGGACGGCCCGGGTAATACTTGCTGTTTGGAAGGTGTTGGTGTAATGTTGTGAGATCGATTTTGGTGTAGAGTCTGAAGCGACGGAGAATGTTGACGATGGTGTAGCGATGGCGCTTCATGATGAAAGAATGAGTAAATTGAGCGATGTACCTTCCTTTTATACTTTTCCCAACTACCTTGATGAAATGTGAAGTTAGTATGAAGTTGGGAATGATAGAGTTGAATTCGCCGATTGTTGACGCGCAGCCAGATGCGATTTCCAATACGTGAATGTCTTTTCATATAGAAGTATTTCAAGTCCTTCATGATATGATGTAGAGATTGAAAATGACGATAAGATAAAGCAAACTCTCTTCTCACATTTCCAGTTGAATCTTTGAAATAGACGTTTCGATCATGATCCGTTTCAATACGTTGTAGGGAATCTAATTTCCAACTCATGATGTGTGGTAGTCATGTCTGATTAAGATTTGCATAGTAGGGCGATGAACTCACGACGAATAAATGTCATGATGGAGCGATGTATATATCTTCTATACTTCTCCCAATTGTATTTGCGAAATGAGAAACAGTTTGCGGAATGAGAATGGTAGATTTGAATTTCATTTCTGTAATGTTGAAGCCAAACTTGATCACCCAAGGAGATGAATCTTAATGTTTCAAAATATTCCAAATCCCTCATGATATCATTGAGGTTGACAAATTGTCGCCATGTTAATGTAATTCCTCTTGATGTATGACCATGAGAATTTTTGAAATGTACGTTTCCATCACGATCAACTCTGATATATTGTAGAGAGTCCAAAATCCAAGTCTTCATGATGTTATGCAAAGTTGCAGATTAGCAATATAAAATGTCGTTTTATCATATTTTGCTTAGCAATGCGGCTACAAAGAGATTTACTAGTAATCGAGCCGCACTCTTTTCTACTCCCATTGATCATGCACAACAGCTAAATGGAAATTGGGAAGTGGGTGTCACTCAACTTGTTTATAGCAACTGTGTCTATACTTTTGATCATGAGGTGATGACTATTAATATGAGGCGTACAGCTGCTTACCAATGTGAAAAGGGCTGCCGAGTATACATTCCACAGTGGCCAAAGAAAGATCTCTTATCATGTAAAAGTTTATATATGATTTCTTGAATAAAGCGTGTAAACATATTGTCCAATTTACTCCGCACAATGATGATTATAATTATGTACATCATGTAGTTGAGAAAGATTGGATTGTTGGTTTAAGTCCAAGTTTAAGAAATGATTTAGGCTACCTCGCTAGCGCCTTAACAAGCTATGATAATTTTAACGTTAATTACCACATAAGTGGTCATAAACAGTTAATATATCGAGAGGAAGCTTATTATGTAGATCTTATTCCAAGAAATGAGAAGACGTTGGTGAAGAAGATTGTGATTAAGCCAAGAAAGACAAACATGACTCCTGAAACATTATTGAAGAAATTTAATTATCTCCTTCGAGTTGATGGTAAACAAGTGGCAACATTGACTTATATCAAATCATCTAATCATATTGCAATAAGCAAATTAAATGATGATGATCTAGTATTAGTTTGTTCAAAAGATTTTTCATCAGTTCTTACGACATCGTTCTGCAGCTGTTCATGGAAAATCTGATATGCAACATTTACCATGTGAAAGACCAAATCAATTTGATACAGAATGGACCGTATCTTTATACAGAGTGTGTAGAGCCTTTTGGTGGTTTCTTACATGAAACAAGAGTGTTGATGCCTCGCATTATTACTTCGGTTAAATTGGTTGTAGATTATTTAAATGAAGTGATTAATGAGCAACATATTTCATTTTCTGAAAAAGAAGGTACTTTGTCTCTCACTATAAGTGGAAAAGGTATTGAACTAATTATGGATAAAACTCTAATGGACATTTTGGGTTTTGATCAAAATATCTTTAAAAGTGGTACTGTAACCAAAGCTAGCGCAGACATGTCGCTATCGCGTCGTATTAACTATTTTCAGATATATTCCAATATTGGTGAAGATGTACGTGTGGGAGATGTTGAAGCTCCATTGCTAGCAATGATACCATACCAGCCAAAAAGCTGCAGTATTTTATCTGAGCATACTTTCAAGAAAGTGCATTATACAAAGCTGAAATCAAACTACATCCCACAAATTGATATTGCCATTTATGATGATGCTGGTGCGTTGATTCCTTTTCATAAAGATGCTGTGACAAGTATTACACTCCATTTCCGAATGAAGAGTTAATGCAAAAGTATGCTATTATATTTTTCCAATGTGAATAATATGGAAAGTGAAAATAAGGACTCGTTTCTAATCTACTTGCCCAGTAATGCTTCTATGAATAAATTTCCCAAAAATAAACCATCAGACTATCGAGTAGAATTAAATCGCCCACTGCATTTAGAAGGTGAATGGGAGGTTGGCGTTTCTAGTATTTGCTATGATAGCAATATTCAGAATGTGAATGATTTGGAAGAAATGATATTGACTCCTCGCACCCATGATGGAATAACGATGAATAATGCATTCCAGTTCCCATACAATTTAACATCAGATGGAAAGTGGAACTATGAATGGATTCAGATAAAATCAGATTCTTATGAGCCATTTGGGAATGAGAAAATTATTAAGGCATTCAACAGTGGTAATACTTCCATCATGAAGAATAAAAATCAGAAAGCTATGAGTTTACTATCTATCATTGGAGTGGGAGACAGTTCCTCCGCTTTCATTCTTTTACTAAAGGTCTTACGCTGAGGTTGGATAGTGAATTCTATCCGCATCTTGGTTTTGGTCATGGACTACATCTAACGTCAATTGCTACTGCAAATGTTAGAAAAGTTTATTCAAATCGAATCAACAAATTTCATTATAGATTTAAAATATTTGATGAAGATGTTGTAGAATGCGAAGAACGCATCATTTTGAAAAGCGTGGTATTCAACCTTTATCACTTATTGAGTTAGTAAAACGATGGAATGAGACTGTGGGTAAGAAGTATGGAGAAAAATTTATGGCGGACAAAAATAAGTTGGTTATTCAGAAATATAATGACAAACTTACAGTTTATTTCTCTCCAACCTTGCGTCATTTTGTAAGACATTATACACCTATTATTGGAAGCGGTGTGGTGTATGCTTCTCATGAATATCACACTAAAGCTGATTCAGTTAATGATGAATGGTGGGTGGACATCTATGGCGATCGCATCAAGAAAATTTACCAGTCTTATGAAGAATCTAAAGTTGCTATCAATATAGTGCCGCGTCTATATCATACAGTTGAAAGCTTCATTCATGTAGTAAATCCTTATATACAACAGAAGTTGAAGCATGTGATGAAAAGTAAATATGATGTAAAGACACACCACATTTCGTTTTCAATTGAAAATCAACGCGTTGTTCTGAAACTGGGTGATGACATTCAATGTCAATTGAGTAAAAATTTGAAAAAACTCTTTGGTTTTTCAATGCTACAAACAGTGTTTGCTGCTGCGCATACGATTGGTATAGAAACACCAATGACACTTGATAAACATGAACAGCACCTTTACATTCAAAGTGATTTGATTCTACCTATTTCTGTTGGTGAGAAAAAAGAATACATTTTACGTGATTTCATTCATGATAAAGACGCTTCATATGGAATAGTCGAGAAGATGTTTGAATCTATTTTATATCATCCCGTCGTCAAACAAACTATACCCTCTATTGCTATCAAAATTACCAATGGTTTACAAGAGTGCATCCATGTGAAAGATACTAAATCCCTCATAACGTTAGTGTTTCGGAAAACAAAGTGAAGTCATTGTGATATGTTTATTGAAATATGTACATGATTGTGAAGCAATAGACTTTATACAACATCCACTGAAAATATATACATGAGCGCACTTCAATAAACATTGTTATATACAAAAAGTCTTTTTACTTCGTGAAGGGTGGAAATATACAGGGATAGGAAAAATGTCTTTCAGTGGAAAAGTCATCACATGGGGAATGTACAGATGTGGACACATATTCACAAGGAAAAAAACAATCTCATGCGATACATAAAACAACAATGTTTATCTACAGAAATCAACATCAAAATACTAAGTTAAGGATGATTATGCTAAGACGTCTCCTGAATGTGGTAGTGTGAGTTTAATTCTTTTGGGTGGTGGCATGTTTGTGTCAGGATGTCCATGTGGAAGAGATATGTTGTGTTCTAACCAGCACCTCTTATCCTCCCATGCTGAAAGCGCCCGTTTCCTAAAAGTTATGAGTTTTGATCTCATGCGACTTAGATTTTAAGATTGTCATATTGACAAACGTTATATTTTTATTTCTATAGGCTTTCTGAAATTCTTATGTTTCATATTTTGCACAATGGATTTTGATATGCCTTTAGCGCGCTTAATGCTATCGTCGCTATCCCTTTACTTTCATACTGTACATTTTTGGACGGAGGAGAATCATTTCAGCTATCTCCTTCCCTGCTGTCTCATCCTTAAAGCAGCCAAGTTTTGCCTTATTTTTGATGG